>OY294049.1:44323267-44359840 GCA_958510825.1 Brachypterus glaber | reverse complement strand
AATAATATATTTAACTGAATTAAAAACGAGTAAATGATTTGAATCAAGATATATAGATATATACATAGGTAGATGGGAGATAGAGATTTTTATCATATTTGGGAATAGGATTAATACTAATTGGGACAGTAATTTATTCATTTATTTTAGTGTTTTATATGAAGAAGAAAAAATTAAGAATTTAATAAACTATTTCTTAGATCTAAAGAAGGCCTCTTAATTGCATACATCATTATACAGTGCGTGCATTAAGTCTGGAATCACCCGAATAACTTTTTAGTTACAAGTAAAATACAAAAATCCTCGACAGGTCGATTTATATTTTTAATTCTGCAAATTTTGGTCTAAAAAAAGTTATCAAAATTGGCACCCCCTTGCACCCTCACCCCCCAACTTTTTTTTTCAAATAGCAACCTACCCCTTGTGATACATCATTGGAAAGGTAATTTAATAAGCTTTCCAACAGTGTATGATAAAGCCTAATTTGTTAAAGGGTCTATGAAAAAACGCATGTTTTATTTAAACATTGTTTGTGTGAAATATTACGCATAATATGGTAATTGTTGCCCTATTTCCTACTTGGCACCTTCCTGAGAATCTAAATAAGGTTGTTTTAAACTTATTGTAATATTTTATACCCTGTTGAAAAATGCAATTTTTTTTCTTTTTATTGACCAATTTTATGTTTACTATTTAATCGATTTTAATCCCGTTTTTTACTGTCCACTGTCAAAGAGCTGAAGGACATCAATTTGAACATTTATAGTGAACTAAAGTTATACTTTACATGTCTTTATAATAAACTAAATTGTGCATTTTATCATTAGCCCTTTACCAAATTAGGCTTTATTATACACCGTTGGAAAGCTTATTAAATTACCTTTCCAACGAAGTGTCACAAGGGGTAGGTTGCTATTTGAAAAAAAAAAGTTGGGGGTGAGGGTGCAAGGGGGTGCAAATTTTAATAACTTTTATTACACCACAATTTGCAAAATTAAAAATAAAAATCGACCTATCCGAGGGTTTTTGTGTTTTACTTGTAACTAAAAAGTTAATCGGGTGATTCCAGACTTAATGCACGCACTGTATTTGTGCTTAGCTGGCATTAATAAAGTATTCTATTCTATTCTAAAAAAAAAATATAAAAAAAAAATGGCTAGGACCTCGGTTGGTACAAACTACTATTGTATAAAATTTTATAATGTATTATTACCTATTTCTATAAGGCAACTTAATCCTAGAGTATTTATAACTAGAGTAAAACGTTACTTACTGCAGAGGGCTTTCTTTAGTACAGATGAGTTTCTTGCAAATAACTTCGGCGATCTAGTTTAATTTAAATTATTTTATTTTTTAATGTGTTTATTTATATGTAAATTCTTTTTAAATGTATATGTTAAATTGCTTTATATTTATTTATTATTTTTCTGTTTATATGACGTATGTAAAGGCACTTGTGCTTAGCTGGCATTAATAAAGTATTCTATTCTATTCTATTCTATTCTATTCTATCTTAAATTTAGGAGTTCCCATCATCTTTTATTATACAGGGTGATCAGTAACTGTCATGCCAAAATTTAAGAGGTGATTCTACATCAAAAAATATGAAAAAAAGTTTCTATAAAAGGTGGTCCGGAAATGAGCCCTACGGCCCTTCGAAGATGACGTATTGAATGGGGAACAAAAAAAAGCACCAAAAAATTTTAATGCTGCAGGGTGATTTTTCATTTAAAACTAAGCAAAAAAGTATTCTTCACCAAAACAACTAAATTTAATATTAAAGGAGTAATATCCTTTTAAAAAGTAACGTTTTTGGTGGCACAAAATGTTACTTCCTCTTGCATTTTTTTGAAAACGGTTACTCCTACAGTATTACACTATGACATTTTTTATGTATTTTTACTCAAAAAAATCTATATTTTTTACAACAAATCCAAAATAAAGTACACATAAAAAAGTTTGGGGCAAAAATTTGTTAAGCACATATTTTGTCCGTCTAGACACGCCTCTGGATAAATTAAAAAAATAAATTAACATAAACTTATTGCCCTTATTAATACTAGTATACATGCAAAAGCTCGTCTCACTAGCTTTTTAGCTTAAAGGTTATTAATTAAAAAGCTTATTTTTATTACAAATTTAAAAGTCCGTAGTTCCCTTAGCTTATTTTCGGACCAACCTTTATAGGAACTTTTTTGATATTTTTGGATCTTAAATTTTGGCATGCCCGTTATTGATCACCCTGTATGTTTTCTTTTTAATTTATTTGTAATTTATTAGTTTGTTTGGACTTTTGTGATCCATTTTCGACACATTTTTCTTATGACTATAACCTTGAAATTTGGCACGATTACCCATGACAATAAACTATTAAAAAGAAATATATATTTTTATTTTCAATTATTTTATTTATTTGTTGATTGTCCATGACCGTCTTACCTGTGAAAAGGTTAAACATAGTGCTTGATTCAAGATAATAATTAATTATAACTAACTAAATTTATTTTAGTAACTAACTAATAATTAAATAATAATTGATCGTAAAAGTTTGGATTTTTTGATTCAATGTTAGACATGAAATAAAAATTTTTAATGCTTCGCATCTAGAAATAAGCTCTTTGGTTAGGATGTATTAATAGTAATTATATACCAAGGTAGAGAAGACATTTTTTATAGCCGAGCGTTTTAAATCCAAGTTTGCTACTCAGGGTATAAGAGTGCGAGGCTATAATAGTCTTCTCTACCGTATATTATATACAGCCTGTTCCAGAACTCGCGTACCGAAATTTAAGAGGTGATTCTACATCCAAAAATATGAAAAAAAGTTTCTATAAAGGTTGGTCCGGAAATGAGCCCTAAGGGAGCTACGGCCCTTCGAAGATGACGTATTGAATGGGGAACAAAAAAAAGCACGAATAAAATTTTAATGCTGCAGGGTGATTCTTCATTTAAAACTGAGTAAAAAAGTATTAAACACCAAAACACCTAAATTTAATATTAAAGGAGTAATAGCCTTTTAAAAAGTAACGTTTTTGGTGGCACAAAATGTTACTTCCTCTTAATTGCATTTTTTTTTTGATAACGGTTGCTCCTACAGTGTTACACTATATTATATTTTATATGTATTTTTACTCTAGAAATCTATATTTTTTACAACAAATCCAAAAAACATACACATAGAAAAGTTTGGGGCAAAAATGTTTTAAGCCTCATATATTTTGTCCGTCTGGGTCTGGGCAACGCCTCTGGATAAATAAAAAAATAAATTAACATAACTTGTTGCCCTTATTAATACTAGTATACATGCAAAGCTCGCCGCTCTAGCTTAAACGGTACCGAGTTATTAATTAAAAACCTTATTTTTATTACAATTTTAAGGGACCTAGATCCCTTAGGGCTCATTTCCGGACCAACCTTTATAGGAACTTTTTTTATATTTTTGGATCTAGAATCACCTCTTAAATTTTGGCATGCCAGTTATGGATCACCCTGTATTAGTTTTTTCACTACTAGCACTATTTAACTATTTTTATTAAAATAATAAAATAAATTATTAATAGAAATGTTATTTAATGAAATTTTCATAAAAATCAAGTAGACTTTTTCAATGACATTTGCCCCTTAGCTAATTATTGATTGTATTAAATGGTAATAATTATAATTAAATTTATTAATAAATAAAAAATTGTTTAAACCTATTTTCTTGGGTTTAATTATAAAGACAAAACACACAGTTTCGTAGAAAACTAAACTTAAAAGCGGGTTGACATTTGCACAGAAAACGCCAAGCGATATTCTTTTGTCCTGTCTTGCCAACTCAAAAGAATAGTATATTCTATAACTAGTATGGAATAGACAATATTCCGCGCGAGCGAAAAGTTTGTCATACGAGTCGGCAGGCGAGTATGACGGTCCGCGAGTGCGAATGACTATTCAATACGTGTTGTAGACTATACTTTTTTTTTCGACTGCAAATATGAAACAATGTATGTGTGACTCGACATTGTAAATGCAATAAAACACATATTTTTAAATAAAGCAATAATGTTATTTAATAATTTATCAAATCAGTACTTAAAAAAAGATGTTTGGACTTTTGTAAATATGTGCTAAAATTAAGCACATATTTACAAATTATAATGCAAAAATTGAAGGTTAGTCAGATTGTTGTGACAGATATCAGATTTAAATATTTAACAATAGATGGAGCAGTTTTAATTTTTTGAACTAAATTGATAAAAAACTGGTCAAATATTAAGAAAAACTAATAAACTTATGTAATTTTAACGCAAAACTTTAAATTGCATTAAATTATTCAATATTTGATGTAAAATATATATATAATATTATATATATATATATATATATATATATATTATATATATTATATATATATATTATTTTTGCTAATTTTGTTACAGTTTTCTTTACTTTTATAAACAAGAGATAGACTACATGTGCTCATTCTGACACTTGATACGGAATATTCATACCGCATCTAGAGCTAGAATGGATTCATTCTGTGTTTGAAAAGTGTTGTGTATTTTGCTTAAATTCTAAAGCAGTCGTAGAAAAAGTTTTTTTTTTGTTTATTTGCGAAGAGCTGAGTAATATATTAATATTTTCAAGTGCTCTAAATAAATAATATAAAATTTATGTTAAATACCTGCCCAATTTGAAAAATGAAGTAATCATAATGAATGCTAAAATAGTTATATAATAATTAGACCCAAGGGGATCTAATTTAAAAGAAATGTGTACCAAAAATTGTGTATTACGAAAGTATGACAGTCATATATTCAAATAAAGCACCACGCCTTCTTGTCTAGGTGGTATATAAAATAGAAAAAAAGTCAAACTTAAGCATCACAGTCAATTCTGCACTCGATCAAAAATGGCATTCAAAGTAAGTACATAGAACATTCATAGTATTTCAATAAAATTCTTACAATTTTTTTTTATTTTAAGGGTTGGTTTTGGGTTATAATTATAAAAAGTTTTGAGAACCCTAGGGTCTAAAATGGCCCATAGAGTAGCCCGTAGCTAAAGCTACCGAACTTTTTCATAGTTTTGTTTTAAAATCACCAATTCGAAGATTTTTGTATGATATCCGAGATTTTCGGGATTATTGTAGAAATTTTTATTTATTTTTTTATTTCTAAAAAGATTACTGCTAATTTTTGGGATACCTAAATATTTTGCAAAATTAATACACGAACTGGCTATAGTGAATCTATTTTTTTTTCAATTTTAATACTTGAACATTACACACTGAAAAAATTAGTGGCAAAATTTTACACTCGCTTTACACTTAAAAGTGTAAATATTATTTCAGTAGCATGTGGTTAAAAAACTGGTAAACTTAAAATACAACCAAATCTTTTTAAACAAGTTTCAGTGTAAAATTTACCATTCAAAATGCAAAATTTACACGCCAGAAAATCTTTTTTACCATACTAAAAATTAACACTCGTTTTTTTTTACCACTTGTGAAATGTTTTTTACCATGATGTCTTTTTTTACTGTGTAGTAATTATAGTTAATAATAAAATGTTTTATTTCACAATAAGTAAAATGTATTTTTTTGTGCATTATCAAAAGTTAAATCATTTTTACTTTTTAACAAGTTGCCTTGTTCTAACCAGGGGCGGAAAAGAGCTCTTTCTAACCTGTTTTGGCTTTAGATTTTAGCTCATAGATGGCGCGCTATGAATGTCATTGAGACAAACATAACCAAACGTTAAATATTTTGACATATTTAGTGCTTTGATTGTGATTGGAATGAAAAACTGTTCTACATCATAAGAAAATAATATATCCACCTCAGCGAAATAGAATCTCTCGAGTTGAAAAATTTTTATTTTCTTATTGGGTTAGAATATATTATTAACAAATATTTTCTTTCCTTTTCAGTTTGTAGCCTTCGCCGCATTCGTAGCTGTAGCTCGTGCCGGAGACTTGGATACGCTACTGCTCCAGTAGCTGTTGCCAAATACTCCGACGCTACCGCTGTCTCCTACTCATCCATTTCATCTGTATCTCACGGCTCCCAGCCTACGCACACGCCCGCTCCATCCTACGCACACGCCGCTCCATCCTACGCACATGCCGCTCCAGCCTACGCACACGCTTGACCCCAGTAGTATCCCACTACTCCGCTCCAGCAGTATCTCACTACTCTGCTCCAGTTGCTAAAGTAGCCTACTCCGCTCCAGCATACGCACACGCCGCCCCAGCATTATCTCACTACGGCCGCTCCAGTCGCTAAAGTAGCCTACTCCGCTCCAGTCTACGCCAAGACCGTTGTAGCTCAACCACCATCTCCTACCAATACACCTACTCCGTGAGCGACCCCCACACAGGAGACAGCAAATCTGCTCAAGAAACCAGCAACGGTGGATCCGTACAAGGATCCTACTCCCCTTGTAGACGCTGATGGCTTCAAACGTACTGTAGAATACACCGCTGACGAACACCATGGTTTCAACGCTGTCGTACATCGTGAACCCCTTCACCAAAAGGTGGGCCTATGCTTGCACCAGTAGCTAAATACGCCGCTCCAGTTCACTCTTACGCTCCAGTAGCTCAATCTTATGCCGCTCCAGTTCACTCATACGCTCCAGTAGCTCAATCTTATGCCGCTCCAGTAGCTCACTCATACGCTCCAGTAGCTCACTCTTATGCCGCTCCAGCTAGCTACGCTCACGCCGCTCCAGTTGTAGCTAAATACTCAGCTGCTCCATCTGTGTCTTACTCTTCCGTAGCTGCTCCATCTTACAGCCACCATTACTAGAAATCTTAGTTGACTGAATTTCATAACCTTATTTATTTATTTTATATGAAAAATAAAATTTAATTTTTTAAACAAAGCTTTTTATTTTAAAAATTGGGTTTTATGGATGATTCACTCAGTCATTAAAACTTAACAACCTAGAATTTTATATAAAAAGTAACCTCAAAAAAGAAGACCGAATGGAATAAAGTTCCCAGTCAGAAGAGAAAATAGCCTATTTTTAGTAAACAATAAATATACGATTCACTCCGCAGTAATGAGAAGAATCCAGCGCATGCGCACTGATTTTCTTATTTTTGTTTTGACGTATGCCAAAAATTATTTTAAGGTTATGTAACATTCTTTTGCAGAATTTTACAAAAATATCTACTTTTTTCTTTGCGAGCTAACAGTTTTTTTTTAATTGGCTGAAAGTACTAGCTTTTAATAGTATTACCGTAAAAAAAAATTGCGGAATAGTCATTAATAAACCTTTGATTCTTAAAATATATCGCCTTCTAAATTCTGAAATATCGTATCTGAAAAATGCCTCCCATTACAAAAAAAAACACCAAACCAGCAAACTACCAAAACAAACCATTATTAACGTAAACCAACGCCTCCCATTAAAAAAAAACACCAAACCAGCAAACTACCAAACCAAACCATTGTTAACGTAAACCAACGCCCCCATTAAAAAAATCAAACAGAAATTCGTGAGTATTTTAAACAATCTTTTGCTATATATTCTAACAAAAAAACTGAGTTTCCGCACTTAATTATATTCAAGACAGTAAGTTTTAGTAATAAAACCAGAAATCAGTGCAAAAATATACTTCATTTTTGTGGACCTGATGCGCACCCGTAACCCCACTCAAATTAGTATTTCATAAAACTACAACTGCCTAAACGGAAGCCACTTTTGACATCAGTCAAAACAAAAATAAACAAACCAGTGCGCATGTGCTAGATTCTTCTCATTACTGCGGTGAACGAATCGTATAAATATACAGAATTAATTAATAAGTAGCTGTGTTTTTGTTAATTTTGCTTGGAAAATGTTTGAAACTACGACCTACGGTCTCGACCTTTTTATAATGAATTATTAAGTTAAAAACATTTGCTTAAAAGCAAAATTACCAAAAATACAGCTGCTTGAAGTTTAGGTGGTTTATAGCCACTTGCACCAACTATGGTTTAACTTTAAACTTGGATTAAATTGACGGCTGACCAATCAGAACGCAGCATTTTTAACTTAAACTCGGTTTAGTCGAGATAATCCCAAATCTAAAGTTGGTGCAAGTGGACCTTAAATCATTATGTGGAGGGGTATATTTTAAGCTTATTTCATGAAAAAATGTAAATAAAACAAGCAGCTGTATTTTTGGTACTTTTGAGCTCGCGGCTCGGCTATCGCATAAAAGTTACTTATGTAAATAGCGAGATGCTATATAATCAGGAAAATAATCAAAAATAAAATAGGTTATTTAATGGATATTATTTTTTTAGTTACAATAAAATTAACCTTAACAAATTAAAATCAATAACAAATTTGGAATTACCAAATTCAAAACCGTGCTAAAATCCTTCAAAAAGAGAAAAAATAATACATAAAACTACGCCAAGAGATATGTTCCCACTTAAAACACTCGTTTTGAGAAAAAAACAAACAACCACAACAACAAAAACAATAACAACAACGAGAAAAACACAACGAACTAATAACTCTTTTCTCTAAAATAGGCATTTCATTTGTAAAAACTGAAAAAAACATAGCCATCATATACATTTGTCTGTCTTACTCGCACAGCTTTGTTCTAACAGAGACAACAATAACAGTTACTGGTAATTGTTATTGGTCAGGCCTGAATATACCTACTATTTGTTTACAAACAAACCGAGATGTTGGCGATACTTTATATTAACGGTATACGTATTCTTGAGAGAAGAGTTGTTAGTTCGTTGGAAAAACAGCAACAAAAAACAATAAGAAGAACAACAACAAAACCAAAAGCAACAGCAAAAACAACAATAACAACAACAACTGCTGCGAATGTGAAACCAAATAGTTATATATATTTTTTTACGTATTTTTGTGTGCTGAAAACGAATTTGACAGTAAAAAAGCTCGATAAACCCTGAACTTTTTTAAAAAAACTGAAAACAAAAAGAAGAATACTGGAAGAGCTAGCTTAAGATCTTTAATGTTTCCTAGCACGAAAACTGTTTAATTTTAGGAGTTGTGTCCGGAGACACTTTTGATCATAAAGTCAAGAACTATAACTTGACGAGTTTATTATCCAAATAGCGTGAGTTCGATTCTCACCGGCGCCGATTTGCCTTTTTCAGGTAATTAATAATTGAAATTTGGCCAAGGCGTAAGTGAAGCTGATACTCCCTATAAATTGGTTCGAAAGTCAATTAAAGCCGGTGGTTCCCTCTACTACTAGCCCACACAAGTCCTGGACTTAGGGGATGCTTAATTAAGTAGAATAGTACGAGGTTAAACAAAAATGTGAAAAATGTAAAATGCAGTTGCAGATGCACCGCGTTTTCAAGATTTTTAAAGAGCTCTAGGACCTAAAGTATTGATTTTTGGGAGTGTTGCTCTTATAAACATTTGATCAGAATTTCGAGAACTATAACATATCCAAAATTTAGCCAAATCAGACTAAAACCAGTTTTTGAGGGTCAACGAGCTTTTTCATTGTCAATTTTTTTTCAGTGCCCAAAAATATAGTCTAATAGTAATATTAATTGAACTTTTTTTTGTGGGTAAAAAAATATATGAGGAAATAATTCTCTGGGTGTGATATTAAAACTAAATATGTCTGCGAAGGTCAATGTTAGGCTTTCTCCCGCCGCGAGGTATTTACCGCTATAAACACTGCATTGTGCCAGACAGTCAACGTTGAATTGTACACAATAATACAATATCAGTAAAAAAAAACATTTTTTTTGATATTGTAATGTTTAAAACTGTTTCCATAATAAACAAAGTGATAAGAAAAAATAATCTGTGCATAAATTGTTTCGTTTCCGTTCCCAAGTTCCAGTTTTTAAACATGGCTAAATGTCTACTGTTGATCTTCCAGGAAATTTGAAAATGCCCATGCTGGATATGGTACATGGCAGGTGAGTTTTGTTTGTTTTTTTTAGACGAAAAATTTTAAAATTCTAACAATAAAGCTGTACCAAATTTCATGTAAATTGGTCCATAAATAACTAAATAATTTAAACGCCTCCGCCATTAAGTATAAATTTTAAAATGTTCATAAAAGACCTACCACAATAAAATCCTGATAATACTGTTTGAATGTAAATTTAGATTAAATTATTATAGTTTACTACAAATAAACATTTAATAAGCGAATTATATTTGTAGACGGCTCAATAAATATAAATTTAATAATAACTAATAAATATTTACTACATATTTTTTAAAAATGGGATAAGAATGTAGATATAAAAATAAATAAACATTCACTCTCAAGTATAATTATTTTCAAGGTTTGCAATTATTAGATTGTTTTTATAATTGTTTATAAAAGAGGGAATTTTTTAAATAATTAGATATTATTAATATTATATTAAATACGGCATCATAGACGTATTTTTATAGAGGAGAAACCCCACACACTAAGAAAATTGTACCCCCTATCGGATCTGTTTACATGTAATGCGAACGGTGTAAACTCGGTATAATGCCGATTACACCAGTTTTCACCGAAAAAAACGCTAGATTAACACGGTTGATTTGGAAAATGTCAACTGTGGTTTACACTTGTATTAGACTGATTAGTCAACACTTGATTGACTCCGTATGAACAGTGTAAATAACGTGTATTTTTCAACCAACAGTAAACACGAAAAGGAAAGAAGGAAAAGAAAAAGAAAAGGTCTTACAGAAGACTGGAAATTTTATATATTTAAAACAGGAGTGGGCATGGCGAAAAGCCAGACAAGAACCACTCTTGGTGAATTGAGTAACTAAGAGGGATCTGGCTAATTATCTCACTGAGAAAAGGCCATAATAAAGGAAGAAGAAGAACGTGTATTTTTTTCACATTTGCACGGTCTGATTTCAGTGTATTCGGTGTAATCGGATCCGCTAGGGCCCCCTCATGGTGATCAAAAAATTTCCTATATTTAGGATGAGAGAGGGGGTGTTGGTCAGCGTGATGGTTGGGAAAGGGGGAGAGGTTAAAAAGGCCAATAATAGCATGGCGTAATTATTGGATAGCCCCAATATTTTTTTTTTGTTTCATTAGTTTGCTTCTAAAGAAATATCTTGCTTCTTATATTTTACTAGAAATGAATTAAATAATTTTAAGTAAGTCTTTAATATTAAAACCTAAAAAAATATGGAAATTTTGTTTAAAAATTTGGCTGGAATGACATGAAACCGAAATCGAGTAAAAACCCTTGTTCATCAGTGTAATATTACTTTTTCAGGCAAACGATGATGAGCTAGAAAAGGCAGTGGAATCCGCATTGGAAGCTGGCTATCGGCATATCGATACTGCAGCAGCTTACGAGAACGAAAAAGTTATTGGAAAAGTGCTTAATCGCTGGATATCATCTGGCAAACTAACTCGTAAGTTACTTTTTTATTACATCGGCACTTAATGCTAAGAGTGTCAATGTATTGAAATCATCCCGAAAAGTCAAAATCTGACCATGTTTTTTTCACATTTCTCGACGTTTTAGAGCTTTCTGAGTCCAAATCGGTAAAAAAACTTTCGTCTGTCTGTCTGTAAACTCGATAACTCAATTTCTAAATAAGATATCAAAAAGCGGTATTTTACATATTGTTTCTTATCGTATTTCGAAGAACTAATTAAATATTGGGGGTAAACGATTGGTGGTAAGGGGGTAAGAATTGGGTAAAACTCCTATTTTTAGCGTTTTTTCGTTGTAATTAAGGCACTTATGGCAATTATGCAGGTGTATTGCCTATTCACGTGATAACATAACTTTCCTTTTCATAACGTTTCAAATTAGTGGCTTGTGCTTGCAACTGCTTAGCTGGTTTTTCTTGAAAAGCATCCAATAGAATGAAAATTTATTACCGTAAACTTGGAATACGTTAATCTCAGGGCATACTTCGATCATCATTTTATTACTTTCGAGAAAACTCAGAGAGAAGAAGGTATTGTTTTAAAGAAAAAAGAGGCGATTCCACGTAAGACGTACTCTAAGCTATTTCCACGTCCAGAATTTTTTTTGGTCGATTTTTTGGGTTTTTAAAGCTTTTAAGTTCTATTTTTCGACAGAATTTTATTCTTTTTGTTTAAATTTGGTATCAAAAACACCAAACAAACGAGAAAACCAGATATATTTCTCGTCCGTATATCATAAGCTATATTTTATTAGCTTGTAAACTCGTTGTAAACATATTTCTAACAAAAAAAGGCAAAAATAATAAGTAAAATTAGTTTTAATTTATGTCAGTAATCTGACAATTTTTCTTAAGGGACCGCCAGCAGTCTGGGATCAAAGTGATAAAAGGATTTTTTATCTTAAACCATCTAAAAGTCAGTTTTGTTTTGTTTTTTTAGGTATGTTTCTACACGGAAAAAAAAAATTATAGCTAGGAGCGCTAGAACACACATACCAAGCAAATTATAATCGCTTATTATATAAATACAAGGCTTTCTCTTACAATTATGACAGTCAGTGTAAAAATTTATATGAAATACTTTAATTGTTTAGTGAATAATAAAATATAACAAATAGTATGGCATTTATAGCTTAAATAGATTTAATTATTGTCCGTGCTAATAATTTTTATAATATAATAAAATTTCTGTAAATTTATAATAGTGCCTGTAATAAATATAATCGTGTCTGTAATATATATAATCGTTTCCAATTTATTTTTAACATTATTAGTTATTGTGTCCCTTATAATCTATAGCTTAAATCACTATAATTTGCCACTGTTACCAAATATCTTATAATGTATAGCGCAGAGCCCACTAATTTCTTTCCGTGTATATGGTTTTTTAGAGGGAAACTATAAAAGTTACATAATATGTATATTATATTATAAGATTTTTTACGAAACAACTTTTTTATTTTTTTTATTTTTAGGCGCTGATCTGTTTATAGTAACCAAACTTCCTCCGCCAGGAATGAGGAAGGAACACGTATCTCTCTTCCTCAAAAAATCACTCTCAGATTTGCAAATTGAATATCTTGATTTGTATTTGGTTCATACGCCCTTTGGTTTTAACTATGTTGAGGGCAACTTGCATCCTCATACGACTGATGGCAAAATAGACATGGACGTAAATACCGATCACGTGGCCATTTGGAAGGTAAAGTGCTGCCGCCAGTGGTGGTTTTGCTAACTAACTTTTTTTACGGCGTACAACAATGAACTCATTTTTTTACTGTAACTACACTTTTAACTAGTGTGTTCAGTTATAAAATATGAACATTTTAGTACGCTTGAAGAAAAATAGCTATACTATAGTATATTGTTTTACTAAGAGGAATAGTGAAGTTTTTTTTTACTAGTCTGTAGAATTTACGGACGACGCGAAGCGGAGTCTGGAAACTACAGACGAGTAAAAAAAGCACTTTTCCTCTGAGTGAAACATAGTATTTTTTCTTCAAGCATCATATCGATACCCCCAAGCAACAAAGCCGTATCTCATATATTGTCATTTTTCACGACAGCTAAATTTATAAAATATTTTTTTTTGTTATTTGAGGGTGGGTAAATGATTGAAGTGGAAAAGGAAGTTATGTGATACATCATTTTAAAGCTTATAAAATTCTCTATTTAACTGTTTAAGTATTTATTGTTTATTTACTGTTTGTTTCTGATAATATTCAAGTTTAGAATTTCTTACTTTAGTGATTTTAAGTAAACTTTTGCTTAAAGTGGACTGTGGAGAAACCTGAGTAGTACCACCATGTGTGTCTTTTTTCAAGGCGTTTACCTATGAGTATAACTCAAAATGGGTCTAACTTGAGTTACAACCTTGTTGCTTGGGAGTGTCGATATATATATTTTTTTAAACATTAATTTTAATTTATTCAGTAATAAAGTATGTTTTTTTATTAAAATAATCCAATAAAACCCTTTGGAAATAAACTTAAACCTTCCTTAGCTCATTTTAAATTTTTTTCGTAGGCTAAATCGTACACTTTTCGCGATTTCGATGGTAACTTGTCTAATGTAGCATTTGCAATTTCGGAGAGATTTGTAGGTGTATAAACCATATATTCTTCTTCAACTATTTTAATCAATTTCACACAAGGTTTTTGCACAGAATCTCGAGTCAACCACCTGTTTACATAATAAACAAACAAGTTGAAGTATGGCTGTCATCAAAGTCAAAGAGTGCTGCCGCCAGTGGTGGTTTTGCTGACTAACTTTTTTTTACGGCGTACAACAATGAACTCATTTTTTTACTGTAACTACACTTTTAACTAGTGCGTTCAGTTATAAAATATGAACATTTTAGTACGCTTGAAGAAAAATAGTATATGTTTTTACTAAGAGGAATAGTGAAGTTTTTTTTTACTAGTCTGTAGAATTTACGGACGACGCGAAGCGGAGTCTGGAAACTACAGACGAGTAAAAAAAGCACTTTTCCTCTGAGTGAAACATAGTATTTTTTCTTCAAGCATCATATCGATACCCCCAAGCAACAAAGCCGTATCTCATATATTGTCATTTTTCACAACAGCTAAATTTATAAAATATTTTTTTTTATAAAATAATTAAAAAAGGCTTATAATAAACCACTTCACTATAAGAAGTTCAGACGTTCAGAACCATGAATGAATTTTCAAACTGGATATTTTTTTTTGTTATTTGAGGGTGGGTAAATGATTGAAGTGGAAAAGGAAGTTATGTGATACATCATTTTAAAGCTTATAAAATTCTCTATTTAACTGTTTAAGTATTTATTGTTTATTTACTGTTTGTTTCTGATAATATTCAAGTTTAGAATTTCTTACTTTAGTGATTTTAAGTAAACTTTTGCTTAAAGTGGACTGTGGAGAAACCTGAGTAGTACCACCATGTGTGTCTTTTTTCAAGGCGTTTACCTATGAGTATAACTCAAAATGGGTCTAACTTGAGTTACAACCTTGTTGCTTGGGAGTGTCGATATATATATTTCTTTAAATATTAATTTTAATTTATTCAGTAATAAAGTATGTTTTTTTATTAAAATAGGCCAATAAAACCCTTTCGAAATAAAGTTAAACCTTCCTTAGCTCATTTTAAAATTTTTTTCCTAGGCTAAATCGTACACTTTTCGCGATTTAGATGGTAACTTGTCTAATGTAGCATTTGCAATTTCGGAGAGATTTGTAGGTGTATAAACCATATATTCTTCTTCAACTATTTTAATCAATTTCACACAAGGTTTTTGCACAGAATCTCGAGTCAACCACCTGTTTACATAATAAACAAACAAGTTTAAAGTATGGCTGTCATCAAAGTCAAAGAGTGCTGCCGCCAGTGGTGGTTTTGCTGACTAACTTTTTTTTACGGCGTACAACAATGAACTCATTTTCTTACTGTAAAAAAATAGATTACTTCTAACAAGTGCGTTCAGTTATAAAATATGAACATTTTAGTACGCTTGAAGAAAAAATAAATGTATTATGCTGCCAACAACAATACCTATAATCGTCAATAATTTATTAAAAAAAAAATATTGGTATACAGGGTGTAACAGAGTCGCATGTAGATATTTTAAGGAATGATTCTACATTAAAAAATATGAAAAAAAGTTCCTATAAAGGTTGGTCCGGAAATGAGCCCTAAGGGAGCTACGGCACTTTAAAATTGTAATAAAAATAAGGTTTTTATTTAATAACCCTGGTACCCTTTCAGCTAGAGCGACGCGCTTTTGCACGTATACTTGTATTAATAAGGGCAATAAGTTTGTGTTAATTAATTTTTTGAATTTATCCAGAGGCGTGCCTAGATGGACAAAATATGTGAGGCTTAACACATTTTTGCCCCAAAATTTTTTATGTGTATATTTTTTGTAAAAAATATAGATTCCTTCAGTAAAAATACATAAAAATTGTCATATAGTCTAACACTGTAGGAGCAACCGTTATAACAAAAATGCAATTAGGAGGAAGTAACATTTTGTGCCACCAAAAACGTTACTCCTTTAATATTAAATTTAGGTGTTTTGGTTAAGCATACTTTTTTGCTTAGTTTTAAATGAAGAATCACCCTGCAGCATTAAAATTTTATTGATGCTTTTTTTTTGTTTCCCATTCTATATGTCATCTTCGAAGAGCCGTAGCTCCCTTAGGACTCATTTCCGGACCAACCTTTATAGGAACTTTTTTCATATTTTTTAATGTAGAATCATTCCTTAAAATATCTACATGCGACTCTGTTACACCCTGTATATATTTTTAAAATTATGTTTAAAAAATTAAAGTAATTGTAATTATTTTTTTTTTGTAGGAAATGGAAAATCAGATGGATCAAGGCTTAACAAAGGCAATAGGAGTTTCCAATTTTAACATAAAACAGATCCAAAGAATTCTCGACAATGCCAGGATAAAGCCCTGTAATCTACAGGTAGAATTACACGCTTATAATCAGCAGGAGGAACTCGTGGAATTTTGCAGGAAAAATAATATGGTAGTAACGGCTTATTCCCCTCTGGGATCTCCTGGATTAGGGAAGTTTATGGCTCAGTTTGGAGCACAGTAAGTAAAAAATATCTCTCGAATGAGCGACAGTAATTTTCCATAAAACTGCTGCCAACAAAATAATAATTTCCCCTATAAGCCTAGGTTCATTATAACCAAAAACAAAAACAAAAATTGAAAAAACAAATTTTCAAAAAAAAATTCAACAATTAATTTTAAGTTTCTTTTTTCGTAAAACGAAAAATAATCTATTTTTTTATTGGTTTTACCCCATTTTACAATCCCAGCCTATTACTTTGCATAATCAACCCATGGTCCAAGTTTTAAGTCTCTAGCGTTCTTAATTTATCGTAGATACAGACAGAGTCATCATTGTTCTTGCTTATTTTGATATTTCTCGGCGTTTCAGGAAAATATAAGATGATTTAGGCTAACAAAAATTGTTTTTCTTTCCATCACAATACTTTCTTCATGAGAAAGTAAAAATAATCTGGGAAGTTTAAAACAAAAATAAAAAAACTATTTTTTACAGTGTTGATGTTCCTGACATAATGAATAACCCAGTGGTAACCGCAATAGCAAAAAAACACGGAAAAACAGCAGCTCAAATTCTTTTAAAACACGCGATTCAAAAAGGCATAGTTGTCATCCCCAAAAGTACAAATCCAGAACGACTGCGACAGAACATTGACGTTTTTTCCTTTACTTTGGACGCCAAGGATATGACTGAATTGAAGGGACTGGATAAAAAGTTTAGGATTTTGGACTTTGGAGCTTTTGTTGGGTAAGTATACAGCAAATATATATATATATATATATATATATATATATATATATATATATATATATATATATATATATATATATATATAGTATTTTTGAACTTACCGGGTATAACATACTGGTACACCCCTATAACTTTTTTATTTATTAACTTGTCAAAATGAAGGATGTAAATAAATGAAAGAACTGCGTTTTTTTGACATTACAAAAATAGATCTGTCACTTCCTATTTAGCCGGCAATCGCATCAACTTTTGATTTTTAAATGGAACACCCTATATATTTTTACATATTTTAATTAAGAATTAAAGTATGAGTATAACCATGTATTATTTGTCAAATTTTGACAGAACATGCCATTTTTTAATTAAAAATATTAGACTATTAAATAGTCTAAATGACTAAATTTTAGTCATTTTTTGCCAATAAATTTTGATTAACATATAATGATATTGGTATCAATCTTTTAAGAGAAAAAAATGTGATTTAAAGGTACTTCGGTACCAGTACCTTCCCATTAAAGAAAAAGTTTTATTGAAAAAAGTATTAAAGAGCTCCAAATTGGTTATTAATTATATAAAACGTTGTTTCATTTTTTTTGTAAGAAAACTACTAAGCCAAGAATAATTTTTGCATATTTCAAAGCTACTAGATTTAAAATTGAAACTTAATTGAAAAATTACATGTTCTGTCAAAAATCGACAAATTATACATCGATACCCCCAAGCAACAAAGCCGTAACTCATATATTGTCATTTTTCACGACAGCTAAATTTCTAAAATATTTTTTTTTGTTATTTAAGGGTGGGTAAATGATTGAAGTGGAAAAGGAAGTCATGTGATACATCATTTAAAAGCGTATAAAATACTCTATTTAACTGTTTAAGTATTTATTGTTTATTTACTGTTTGTTTCTGATAATATTCAAGTTTAGAATTTCTTACTTTAGTGATTTTAAGTAAACTTTTGCTTAAAGTGGACTGTGGAGAAACCTGAGTAGTACCACCATGTGTGTTATTTTTCAAGGCCTATGACCTATGAGTATAACTCAAAATGGGTCTAACTTGAGTTACATCCTTGTTGCTTGGGAGTGTCGACATAGTTGTACTCAGAATTGAATTCTAAATCGCAATAAGTAAAAATTTACAGGGTGTTCCATTTAAAAATCAAAGGTTGAGGTTATTTCCGGCGAAACCGGAAGTGACAAAAAGTTATAGGGGTGAACCAGTATTTTGTACCACCCGGTATAGTTGTGTATCCAAATGGATACATAGTGGAAACTCAGTGACAGCCGATAAACCGTGCCTTGATATTCACGGGCCGTAGGCTTTTCTTATAAAAATGGGCCTATTTTGATAAAAATTGGCCTAATTTTTGCTAAAAATAGGCCATTTTACAAAAGTGAAAAACTATTAAAAATTGTTTATTGGATATATTACTAGGCGTAGGCAATTGCTCAGTAGGTGATGCTCAATAGGCTTACACGATCTTTTTGGTAAATATGGGTCTTCTTTGCTAAAAATGGGCCTTATTACTAAAAATGGGTCTTCTTTGAAAAAAATGGGCTTTCTTTGCTAAGAATGGACCACCTTTCGCTAAAAATTGGCCTGTTTTCCCAAAATTGTTCGTTTTGTTAAAATGGAAACCCAGTAAAAATTGCTATAATACATTACAAAAAAGATATTTAAAATCTATAACAAATATTTTATTTTTGTTGCAGAATTAAAGAACACCCAGAATACCCTTTCTAAGATGATAATATTTTGTCTTAAGGCATAAAAGAACCATTTAGGAACCTACATTTTTAATTATATTTGAATGTATTTCTTAATTATTTATTATAAACAAAAATAAAATATGTATATTTTGATAAATAAAGTTTATTAGATGTTTTTTGTTTTTAATTTAAAATCTTTAATTTGGTCTACATTGCAGACTCTAAAAAAAAAGTAAAATGAGATTTAAATTATTCTAGAGTTACTCCACCTAGCTTATACCAAGCTAAAGGAGCAATGGAGGGCGGTCGACGGTTGCCGGAAGGCTAGGGACTTCCTGGCTGGCCCAAGCAAATCAAAGACCGACTGGTTGCTGGAAAAAGGAAGAACTGCACTCAGACAACTTGTAGGGGTCCTCACGAGCCACTGCAAGCTATGGAAGCACCTGGCTACAATGCGGATTCTAGAGAGTCCGCTATGCCCAGAGTGCGGAGAGGATGAAACATCCTCTCATTACTTAGCCGAGTGTGTCAGATACGACAGGATCAGGTTGCAAGTCTTTGAAACTCAAAGACTCAACCAAGAGGAACTAAGAGATCTCCCCTGGGCCAATATCCTGACCTTTATTGAAAGGACGGGTAGGTTCAAGGAGGACTCAAATTGGTAAATGGCTGGGATTGCCTGGGGTGACAAAAAGGGCCAGAAATGGACCAGTTGTCCGGCTTTGGCAAACCCAAAAATTTACTGCTACTACTCCACCTAGCGGCTAGTTAAGAGTGACTCTAAATTATTCACCTCAAAAACCAAACCAACAACATTTTCTTTTGCATAAAAATAATTAATAATAAATATGCAACCCTTCAAGGAAAAAAATAGCTAACAATAAAGAAAATACATAACTTATAATTATTTTTATTTTCTCCCTTTAATTAAAATTTTGATTGGCGTGTTTCAATTAAGATTATCAAATATTTATAAAAATGTCCTTTAATAATACATTACTTCTCTTTTTCATAAACGTGTATTTGGATTACCTTTAGGGATGATACTATGGGAAGGGGTAGGGGGCCACCCCAGAATCACCCTTGAGTTGATAAAATTCACTGTTATAAAAAATATGGAGCTGATAACCTTTTTTTAATCATGTAAAATCATTCAGTTTCAATTTTATTTTATTTATTTATTTATTTATTTATTTGGTTACACCTTCCAACAGCCAAAACGTTACGCCGCGTTACAGAGAGGGGGTGGGTATCAGTAAAAATGTTAAGTAACACTTAAAAAATTATAAACTTAAAAAATGTTTATTGGATCACGTTTTTAACAATGATCTAGGCTTAAAGAGACGGATTCCTTGCAAATTTTATTACACACGGCGTGGTTAACAGTTAACTAAATCCTCTAAATAAAAACAATTAGAGATGGAAAACCATAGCCAATAACCGGTTTTCGGTTAACCGGTTTCGGAAATTACATCAGACCAGTTTTGGGTTAAAACACGGAAGCAATAACCGGTTAAAAACCGGTTTAAACCATAAAGCAAAATTTCCTTTAATTTAATTTTACTTTTTGTAAAATGTTACGTAACAAATAGGGGGGGGGGGGTTGGGGGGTCTCGAAAATATTACGCCATGGTAAATGGGGGAGTGGGGGTCAAAAATGGCCAAACTTTGCGTTACGTAATACTTGAACGCTCCCTAACCTACCAAATACATCAGCAACTTTTTTTTTCTCAATTGAAAATTGATAGACTATTTATGTGAACGGATTTTAAATCTCTGACAAAAATTTATTTAGAATAATCTAAAACAGTATAAAATAAAGTTTTATTAAGTCCGCTAGGGTCATTTCGAAGGAAAAAATTCCATTATCTTCCTAAACCGAGCACCTCAGATTTAACTGTCTATGATTTTGTAATGTGTAGACCTCCTAATAACAGGACTAACTCTTGGTTTGCACTGGCAAGTCACTAAAACTTAATTTGCTCTCTGGCCGATTGCCAAATATGGATGACAGCCATTGTTATCCGCGATGGTTCAAATTTTTTACACTAGGTGGTGCGATATAGTAAGAATTTTGACTTTAAGTTGACAAATATTAGGAGAAAGTAAAATTTTATTTTTAAAAATAGACAAAAATATTTTTGTCTATTATTTTTTTTTCTACGCTACTGTATATTTATAAAATATTTATTAAACCTCATTACTATCAATTTACATTTTCCATTTTCCAAGGAGAAATTATTCCTTGTCATTGTGTTTGGAATGCAGGACAAAATGTTCTTGGATTTGCCAAATAATGCTAAAATTCCTGTGGTGGGTTACGGAACATTTTTGGTATGTAACTATTTTTTTAATAATTACTTATTAATTTAAATAAAAGTATAGTATCTACATTAAAATCATATTTTTTATGTAAGACAACTGAAGCTGAACTTTTATCAGCACTTGATGCAGCTTTGCAGGCTGGCTACAGACATATTGATACAGCCTCTGCATATGAAAATGAAAAAATCATAGGCAAAGTTTTAAAAGAATGGTTGGAATCTGGGAAAGTAACTAGTAAGTATAGTTTTGCAACAAATTAGGAACTATCTCTATTTTGGATAATCCTGATCTTAGAGAAAAATTACCAATATGTAAACCTTTTTTTAAACTGTAGACCTTATATTGTAGGAGAAGAACTTTTCATAACAACCAAATTGCCTCCAAGAGGTATGAGACCATGCGGAGTATCAAAATATTTAAAACAGTCTTTGGAGGATTTACAGCTTGATTATGTAGATCTTTATTTAATACATACGCCCTTTGGGTTTCAAGATACAGCCCATTTTCCTATGAAAGATGACGGTTTGGTAGACTTGGATATGACAACTGATCATGTTGCAATTTGGAAGGTAATATTTCATTAACTGAAAAATAAATATACTTACCTATGAACCAATAAAAAGTAAGTATATCGTTTGTCGACTTTACCAAAGCCTTCGATTATGTAGAGCACTAATGAGTTTTTAGGGTCAACCAATTTATTCATTTTAAATCATACAAATAAACAACAAAGTGTAGTTTTTATAATACTTTAACAAGGCTTCAAACTGTAAGGCATGGTGTACCCCAAGGGTCGGCACTTAGCCCAATATATAAAATTTTATGTTAAAAATGTATTTGTTTATTAGAAAATGGAAGAAGAACAACTAGCTGGCCGCACTAAGAATATTGGGTTATCCAATTTTAACAGGACCCAAATTCAGAGAATTTTGGACAATTGTACAATACGACCGTGCAATTTACAGATAGAAACACATGGGTATAATCAGCAACATGACATGGTTTGTTTTTGTAATATGAATAACATAACAGTAACTGCGTATGCACCTTTGGGTGCACCTGGAGTTAATACATTTTACCAGTTTTTTGGAGAAAAGTAAGGGTAAATTTTTTAAAAAGTCCGTCTGTTGGCCTGTTTGTTTGTAAACTGAAATGCCCGCTTTTAAATTCTTTTATCTAATGATTCAAAAGCTTTGTAGTTTTCATTACGTAAACTAAAGTTTATTTTTTTAAGGTATAGTTATTTTAAATTTTCCGCTAAATACTCCACAAAGTCCGATTTACACTAAAGCATGTGGCTTGTTTTGAATGTCAACATAACCAAAATTTATAATTTTTGTTTACTTAATTTGTTTTTATGATGTTTTGATGTAAAAGAAGAGAATTGATAAAGCTGTTGCTAAAAACACTTTTGTATCCCTGTAGAAACAAAATTTTCTTATAAAATCGCTTTTACCAATAATTTAGAGGAATAAACCATTGTTTTGTTCTCGTTAATGGCACGTCAACGTTTTACGGTTGTGTAAATTGGGCCTAGTCATTTCGCTTACGACGCATGCGTATCTTACGTTGTTATGGTAATTTCGAGGTTGTTTACAAGCGGGAAGGTTTTAAATAACTATACCTTAAAAAAATAAACTTTAGGGTTAACCTTGATTTAGGACAAGGGAGGTAAAAGCTAATACGTTTTAATTTTAGAGCCGAGTTTCCCCGATTAATTGAGCATCCAACAATATTAAAAATAGCGAAAAAGCATAACAAAACAGCCTCCAACGTTTTGTTAAGAAATTTGTTTCAAAGGGGACTTGCATTTTTACCAAAAAGCGTTACTCCTTCAAGAATTCAAGAAAATATTAATATTTTCGATTTTGGCTTGGATAGCGATGATATGGAAGCTATCCGCAAAATAAACCAAGATATGAGGATGTTTGATTTTAAAATAATACATGGGTAAGTCTGATTAAATCTACAAGTCCTATGGGAGGATTGGTGTAGTGGACTACCGCGTCGTACTACCCAAAATAGCGTGAGTTCGATTTTCACCGGCGCGCCGATTTGCTTTTTTCAGTTAATTAATAATTTAAATTTGGCGAAGGCGTAAGTGAAGCGGACACTCCCTATAAATTGGTTCGAGAGTCAATTAAAGTCGCTGGTTCCCTCTACCAATAGCCCACACAAGTCCTCGACTTAGGGGATGCCTAACTAAATAGAATAGTACGAGGTTAAACAAAATGTAAAATGTAAAATTAAAAAGGTGTACCACAAATACCGCAACAAAACTAATTACGTATATGAAGCTTTTTAAATATTGTTGGGTATTTCACGGTGTCACGTTTTACCAGTTTGCGACGTTGCCGGTATCAAATCAAGCCAAACTAAATTTTAGACCTTAAACTGACTTAAAAATGTTTAAAATGTTTAATTTCTTGCAGTATGGTTTTATTTTCTTGTTATTCAAAAGGTAAATTATAGGTTTCATTTGCGCAATGTGACAACCGCGCTGAATCGTTAAATTCCAATCTAGGGTCCCCAAAAGGAGTTGGAGTTATAAATCTACTATACAGGGTGATCATTAACTGGCATGCCAAAATTAAAGAGGTGATTCTACATTTAAAAATATCAAAGAAAGTTCCTATAAAGGTCGGGTCGGAAATAAGCGCTAAGGGGGCTACCAAACCCTTAAAAAATGCAATTAAGAGGAAGCAACATTTTGTGCCACCAAAAACGTTACTTTTCAAAAGGCTATTACTCCTTTAATATTAAATTTAGGTATTTCAGTGAAGAATTCTTTTTGCTTAGTTTTTAACGAGTTTTTAACGGTTTTTAATAAAGAATCGCCCTAAAATATATCCACCTTCGAAGGGCCGTAGCTTCCTCAGGGCTTATTTCCTGACCAATCTTTATAGAAACTTTTTTTCATATTTTTGGATAATCACCTCTTTAATTTTGGCATGCCAGTTACTGATCACCTTGTATAGACTAAATATAATTACCGATTATATATTTTTAGGGTTGAAAATCATCCAGAATATCCATTTTGAATAAAGGATTATGGGAACCAAGTGTTATTTTAATTTTTAGTTTTTGTCGTATGTAAACACTATAGGTAGTTACATAAACACCAACATATAAGAAAATCGTATTTTTATTTATCAACATTTAAAATTTATATATTTATTATAAATTGTTGTTTATAACAATATAATATAGTTATATTTGATTTGTGTTATACAATAAAATGTTAACCTACATTGCAAGATGACAGTAAGTGGTTAAACAAACAAACAAACAAACATTTTCAAAAAAAAACGTCCTCCATTTTTTATTTTTTGGCCAATTTTTTTTTTCTAATTCGGGCTATAGCGTCTTCAATACTGAATAATACCGTTTTTTTTTTTAGTCGATCCAAACGGCCGGAATCATGGCGACCACTTTCATGGTCAAAAAATGGCACTTTAAAAATATAATGTATTTTTTGAATACAAATAAACATAGGTAACGTACAACTATTACGTAAAGCTCTAGGGGGAGGTGGTGGGTTTCGAAAACGTTACGCCGCGTTACGTAGGAGGGGTTTGTGTCAGTAAAAATGTTACGTAACACATAAAAAATTATAACCTTATAAAATGCATATTGAATCACGTTTTTAACAATGATCTAGGCCTAAGATTCATTGCAAATTTTATTGCACACGGAGTTCACTATATCCTCTTAATAAAAGAAAAATAGAGATGGAAAACCATATGCAATAACCGGTTTTCGTTTAACCGGTTGCGGAAATCACCTCAGACCGGTTTTTGGTTAAAACGCGGAAGCAATAGCCGGTTAAAAACTAGTTGAAACCTTAAAGCAAAATTTCCTTTCAATGTCTTTACTTTTTGTAAAAAAAATATTGCGTAACAAATGGGAGAGGGGGTGGGGAGTCTTGAAAATGTTACGCCGCGTTACATGGGGTGGGGGTCAAAAATGGCCAAATTTTGCGTTATGTAATACTTGAACGTTCCCATACCCACAAAATTTCACAATTATATCTTTTTCCTTACGATATAAAAAAAAATATATTTAAAAAAAAATTTAATTTTAAGGTAGAAAGACCCCTTAAGTAAAATTTTTAGCAACCAACTGTCATTTGTGGGTTAACATATTAATAATAATATTCATAATAATAGTTATTGTTTTAAAATTCTAATTGACATAAATGGCGTTTTTATTATTACTAGGTATTCTTTTTCTATTTCTATTTACATTTTTTCTATATATGATATGCAATTTAATAGGAGACTTTCGATAGAAGCGAATATTCTTATTATAAGTTATATAAAAAATTAAGAAGAAATACTCCAACATTTTAAAAGGATTTAAAATACTTTTAAAAGAGTTAAAAAACCAAAGAACTTTTACCTCAAGAAGGAACATGATGAAATCTACCGTATGCTTTGTTTGAAGCGTGAACCAACTACGGTGAGGGGCTGGTGGGGAGTTACTATTGTTTACACTTAGTACGCATAAAGAGAGAGAAAGAATGTGTAAACTCACAGTCTAATGTCGTAAAATGACTGATAGGGGTACAGTGTTGCCGACTGGAAACATATACTTTGGATATTTTATTGTAAATTTTAAGAAACATTAGTTCTGTATGAGTTTTATATGAATTAGTAGTTTAATTTTAATAGATTTCAATATACTATATTATTAAACATAATTATAGTATACGCAATAAAGTTTTTTACATTTTTAATTTAAGTATAATGATTTGAATTCATGATAAGGTGGAAACTACGCAACATCGCTACTAGGTAGCCTGAAAGTCGACTAGCGACATCTACATTTTACACCACAAGGCTGTATTGCGTTTCTGTTAGTAAATAAACAAACAAAAAGATGACACCTTCATAAACATTGGTCTGAAATTACTTCTTGAGGTAAAAGTTCTTTGAAAAAAATCTAAAAATTTCAATTTTTTTTAATTAAAATAAAATACTATTTTTTTTTTAACAAAAACACGCAAAAACATATAACTAGTTAAGTAATTTTAACTGAAAGTTTTAATTCCTTTTAAAGTATTTCTTACAAGAAACACTTTTTTAATAGAAAACACTTTTTTAATAGAAAAACGACGATGATTGATTTTAGGAAGTTTTTAATATTATATAAAAAATTACGATGTTTTTTGGACGGTTTTATTAAATATTGCTTTAATATTTCGGAAAATCGTCACGTTAGATTTTTCAGCTAAAAGGTCATTCTAATTTTTACAAAATTGCAAAAATTATTCCTTAAAAATAATCTTGACTTAAATATTAAAAAGTTAAAAATGTATAGGGGAGAGTGGGCCACATTGAGACAATGCTAATATCCTACCTTCTATGATTACTAGATTTTGGCGCTGTACAAATGTGCCCCACTCTTCCCTACATATAGCGTAACAAAATATTATTTTTTGATGATTTAATGATTGTAGAAGTATCGTTGCTCTAAGGCCAAAATATGCAATGGCTTTGACTAAAAAATAACTACATACAAATTAACTTAATAATACTATACAATATATAACAAATACATAACAATAAAATAAAAATATTATTGCTTTAATATAATTTTATAAAAATTCTCGTTTTTAAAAAAGATTTTAAAATTGACCACAAAATAAATTCTAAAAAAAATAAGAGGAAATATTTATTTTTTGTGCGAGAATAAAGTATAGTCAATTTTAAATCTCGGAAAATATTAAAATAATTAAAATTAATGTTATTTCTACAACCCCTACTAAAAATTATATTTTCATCATATTTTTGCAAACTAAAAATTGTAGTTTAACCCCTTTTTTAAAAGTTGAGCTTTTATTAACTAAATAGAATTTTAAAAAGTTAATTTTGGTTAATGATACAGGGTTGAGTTTAACCGAAGAAAAAAAAAAGAAAAAATTAAATACCGTCAACCGGGGAAAAGTAAATCACTAGGAGTAAAGCCATTCATCAAAAGTACCGTCAACCGAGGTGAATTTTTGAACCAAAGCACTTGTGCACAAGTTGTGGGAACCCCAGAAGGTTTTGCGAAAAAGTGTCCGATGTCACCATTAGATCATATATACAT
Source organism: Brachypterus glaber (assembly GCA_958510825.1). Lineage (NCBI taxonomy): Eukaryota > Metazoa > Arthropoda > Insecta > Coleoptera > Kateretidae > Brachypterus > Brachypterus glaber. The sequence goes on along the minus strand of OY294049.1, from coordinate 44,332,500 downwards.
AGATGCGCCTTGAGTCCACGTCAAACCGAAATGTTTTCATTGCTATATCCAGGTAGATTTCACCACCTCGCTTCTGGTCACCACCCACCGCTATAGTAGTTTGTTAACAAATATGTTATACTTCACCTCTTCGCAACCTCACCGCTATAGTGGTTTGTTTACAATTGGCTTTGTATATGTTCTACATAAAACAAATCATCATTAATGCCATATCTATGTATATATGATCTAATATGTCACCTACAGCGTCCGAACTTCGGACTCCGAAGTCACCTCGGTATCGGAGCTAATGAATACCACGCGGCTAGAGCACTGCCCAGCGAACTAATAACTTTTCTCTCTAGAATACGCATACCGTTAACATAAATTATCGCCAACATCTCAGTTTGTTTGTAAATAAATAGTAGGTATATTCAGGCCTGAAAAATAACAATAACCAGTAACTGTTATTGTTGTCTCTGTTAGAACAAAGCTGTGCGAGTAAGACAGAGGAATGTATATGTTGGCTATGTTTTGACGAATGAAATGCCTATTCTAGAGAGTAGAGTTATTAGTTCGTTGGCACTGCCACATAATTCTACCCTTATAATGCCCTGGACGCGTAAATTTGCATTTATAATGTATCTTATATGGTCCGTTTCTATAAACATGGTTAAAAAATGAAAAGTAAACATAACACTTGTCTAGACAGCGTTGCCGCTTGTTGACAAATTTTGTAAACATATATTATTCGTCCTCACAATTAGAAAGAGAAAACAACACACTTTGAGGGAAAAACATGAAATCTGGCAAATTGGCAGGTCATCAAAATCGCGATTTTCTATCTCCTAAATATCCTGGGCCAAAAGTTGCGCAAATCGGTAAATTCCTTTATAGGGATTAGAGTTATGTTACTGCCAAACGATCGGCCATAGTTTGGCTGCTGGGTACTCATTATTAATTACTTAGTTATATATTATTTTAAATAATTATATAATATATCAAGCCTGCGTGCGAAATTTTAGTGATTGACCCTTCAACTCACTTTACCCCTAGTAATTTCCTTTACACCTAGTGATTCACTTAACCCCGGTTGACGAAAGTATCTCTTAAGGACTAAATCTAAGCATTTGATTCATTGATATGTTCATCGTTGGTCCTTCGAAACCGTTGCAAAGGATTTAAAGAAGCAGGGCATTCCTCTTCTTCTTCATCTTCTTCTTCTATGCGAATTTGAACACTATCATCCAGTTCTTTGTTAAAATTATTATCATTATTTACGACCGATTCACTAAAATTGTCAACAATTTCATGCATTTCGATGCTATCGCTGTTTATTTGTCTATTATAGTTTTTAAACATTAAACTTAGTTCACTATAAGATGGAGGTAAGTCCGACACTGGTTTTTCCCCGAAAATGTCCTCATAAGCCGGAGGAGATAGGCCTAAGGATATGGGAGATAGTCCTTTACTGGTTGCCTCCGAATCTAGGATGCTGGGTACACTGCCGGTGTGGCGGCGCTGCGCACGGATCAGGTTAGCGCTTAGCTCCATGAAGTCGATTCCCGTTTGGTCGGCTTGAAGCTGGGCGAATACGGACCTGTCCACTACCAACATTCTGCCATATGGTAAGAGAATTATGGTTGGGGTAGTTGATTCTGCTGCTGGCGTACCAACTGAAAAGAAAAAAAAATAAAAGTTCTACTAAATGTTGTAGCAAATGCAGGTGCACTTTTAAAGTAGTCGCTAAAGTATTACTTTAGCTACTATACTAGCTGTAGCTTAATGAAGTAGAGGAAAGAATAAGGCTTTATTTCTGCGCGAAAGTCTAAAATAGCTGCCATCCATTTTGAATTCTATTTTTTGCGTAAAATTTAATTTGCCAGATTGGACTGATTACTAACTATATTTATTTTAACGGTTTTGCGATTTAAAAATACCGTTAAAATGGCGCATGTGACAGAAATGGCATTATGGGTGTGAGTAAGAAAAAAATGACTGCCATCAGGGTGAAACCAAAAATTTGTATGCGCAGAAAGTTATTGCGCTATCCTTTCCTCTAATGATTGCTATAACCAACGAACTAATAACTATTCTCTCTAGAATAGACCTTTCATTCGTAAAAACAGACAAAAACGTAGCCAACATATACATTCCACTGTCTTACTCGTACAGCTTTGTTCTAACAGAGACAACAATAACAGTTACTGGTAATTGTTATTGTTCAGGCCTGAATATACCTACTATTTGTTTACAAACAAACCGAGATGTTGGCGATAATTTATATTAACGGTATGCGTATTCTAGAGAGAGGAGTTATTAGTTCGTTGGCTATAACTGAAGAAAATAATTATATTTATAGTGTTAGGTAGCATAAAAACAACAAATTTATTTTTACAGTGTAGTTATTCCGTTAGATATTGTTAGCAAAATTATAAAGAGCTGTTTAATAAAATAAGTATTTAAATTTCCAAAAAAAAAAAATTAAGTTATTGAATTTAATAAAAAATTACTTTTTTATCTTACAAAAATATTAATAAATATTTTAACGCAAACTTAACAAAATAAAATGAATAAATAAATATTTTGTTTGCTAATTTTAAGATTATTTTAATCCATTATAAAATAAAATTTGTTATCCTTTTCAACAAGAACATTCATTGTGTAAATAATTAATCCAGGTTTTTATAACTCAATTAAAACAATATTTTCATAAAATCTTAATAGTCCAAAAATATTTATGTGGCATGCAAAAATAGAAAAACGATTTATTTTTAAATAAATTAAACACCTATAGTATACATTTTAATGGAAAATTGTTTTATGGTCCAATAAAGCTTATTTTATTAACAGAAAACAATAATTTTTCACATCGAACTAGAAAATTTGTTAAAAATAGTTTCAATACCACAGATCTAGTTGTTACAAAGTTGTTATAATAGTTATTTATGGTACTAGTGGGTAAAGTAAGATATTGCCCATGAGAAAATTAACCTGCGAGGCGTCAGCCAAGCAGGTTAATTTTCGAGAGGGCAATATCGGTTTACCCATGAGTGCCATACAAGGTTTTATCCAATAAATAGCTTAGGAATTCATATTTTTATTAAAAATTTAAAGACATTTACAAGAAAATCATTTGACAAGTGACAGTTGAGTGGGTAAAATAAATAATTATCCACTCAATAAAGTAAAAGCCACGCGGGGGTTATTATTGAGTTTATCTATTTAAAATATAGCTGGTAATTGTCTTATTATCTGTATGTATTGGATAAAAGTAGGTGACAAATCTATGTATATACATGTATCTGATTGTTTTTTTTTTACTTATTTTTTTTTTGTTTTCATTTTTATCGTATAAAAACGAGATAAAAATAATTTACCTTGATTTACTTGTTTAAAAAAAAAATAAAACTAATAATAAATTAAAAATTCGATCAGTTTTATAAGATAAAAACGAAAATGAAAAAAAAAAAGTAAATAGTTTTTATATGTAGAATTCAAAAATGTAAAAAAATACAGGGTGTTTAAAAAAAAACATAATTATGCAACTTTCAGAAATGAAACATAAAAATTAATCCGACATTTTATAGCCAATGTAAAATTATATAAATCACTCAAGTTTTGTTTTTATCAAATGAAGATTACTTTTAATTTTGGGGGTGGACATAAATAAAACTCACCCGGTATATTTATAAAAAAAAAACCTTATTTTTAAGGGCATTCTTTTCAGTTTGAATAGGCTTACCAAGATTGTTTTTTTCTGAAAAGTAGATCGGATTCTTCTTTTTTATAAAAAGTTATCGTGCGGATAAGAAAACTTGAAAGACGGACTAGACGGACAGACAGATTGACGGAAAGCCGGACAGCGGAAGGACATTTATAAAAGTTTTTTAGAATAGCATATAATGCATTTTGGTACAAAAAACTTTTTGATTTTGGACAGAATGTTTCTTTTTCTACGACTGCTTTAGAATGTAAGCAAATACACACACTTTTCAAACACAGAATGAATCCAGAAGTAGTAAAGAAAACTGTAACAAAATTAGCAAATATATATATATATATATATATATATATATATATATATATATATATACCATTACCATGGAATATTGATTAATTTAATGCAATTTAAAGTTTTGCGTTATAATTACATAAAGTTTATTAATTTTTCTTAATATTTGACCAGTTTTTTATCAATTTAGTTCAAAAAATTAAAACTGCTCCATCTATTGTTAAATATTTAAACTTGATATGTGTCACAACAATCTGACATAACTTTCAATTTTTGCATTATAATTTGTAAATATGTGCTAAAATTAAATAAAACTCTTTTTTAACTACTGATTTGATAAAATTATTAAATAACATTAATTGCTTTATTTTAAAATATGTGTTTTGTTGCATTTGCAATGTCGAGTCACAAAAAACATTGTTTTTAACCTTGTCCACAGTTTAAAGCCATACAGTGTTTCATATTTGCAGTCGAAGAAAAAGTATAGTCTAAAACACGTATGGAATAGTCATTCCGCGCTCGCGGGACCGTCATACTTGCCTGCCGGCTCGTATGACAAACTTTTCGCTCGTGCGGAATATTGTCTATTCCATACTAGTTATAGAATATACTATTTTTTGGGGTCCGAAGTTAATGTATCCATAATACTCCTCTGTTATGAAGCTGCGTGGACTTTAATAACCGAACTTGTTCCAACTTTAATGATGTTTTTGATACATTGCTTAAAACAATTATAAATATAATGTTAATTAAAACACAAGCCAAAAAACATTAACAGTTTAATGCTGTCACAACCATAAAAAACCTAACTCCACCAGTATAGGAGCGCCTACTTATAGCTATCCGCACCGAGCTGAGCATGCGTAGTAGAGGGCTAACCGGTTTTCAGTGTAGTATTTAAATCAAAACCAATTTTTTACAACAAAAAAACAGGCACAAAACTAACGGTAAGCAACGTTAACGTAAACCAACGCCACCCCACTAAAAAAATAAACACCAAACAACAAAAAACCAAAAAAATCTCGGTACGGGTAGCTATAATTAGGCAAAAAGCAAAAACAGCTCAAACCGACTTTTTTATTAATATTTTTTGATAAAAACGGTTCGAATATGCCTATTTTTGTAAAAGTATGGATTTAGGGATTTTAAGGTTATAACTGCAATACCTATAATAATTTATTTTTAAATATAAGAAACCACAATAAAAGCGGTTATTGTTAGAAAGCTTTGAGATCATATTTAAAAACGCAATGTTATTTTAAGAGGTAAAAAAACTAGGCACTTGATTATATTATTTTATTTTTTATTGTGTTATTATTTAGGCATTATATTTTTTAGTTTTTATTTTAAAAGCAAAACTTAAAGAAACTGATTTCACAAAATACATATCGGAATATCTAGAAAAAAATCTAAATCATAGACATTTTTCAACGTTGAAAATTTTTCAAGTTTTTAGAAAATATTCTAAAATTTCATTTTTTAGCGTCAAATATGTGACGTAAGAACGAATATTAAAAAAAAAATATTCGTAGTTTTTAAAACCGTACGCGATCTGGTTTTAAAATTAATATTCGACAGATATTTGACAGCAGACAGATGTTGATCTCCGATCGGTGTTCTGTGACTCAACAATGGAGATTTCTCCCATTAGATTAGACAGGGACAAAAGTTCTACCCATAAAGGATAGAAGACATGCATACACTCCCACTTCCACCCATCCAAACAAATTCTGTATTTGTTCTTTGTTGAACAAATACAATATTTACTTGGCCGGGCGAAAAGTGTAACCATATTATTTTTATTAAAGAAATTACTGGCGCCATCTAAATTTTAGTAGAATTATCTTATTCTACAGATTCACATTAACTATGTTCGTTCGTGCCGCTCAGTGCTAACTTTCCGGCCAACCAAATAAATACTGTATTTGTTGTATGAAAAACAAATACAGTATTTATTTGGTTGGCTGGAAAGTGTAGCACAAATGAGATAGAGATAGGGTAGATGTCTTTTGTTTCATAATTCTAGTTGTAGAGAGCTCCATTGAGTTAGATCTGTGTTCTATTACTCAAAAATCGGATCTCAATTGTAATTATTGATTGATATAATATATTATATATTATTTTAGATTTTAGAATGTTTTAAGGTTATATTATTGACAGTATGACGTCAGTTTTGAAAATTTGTCATTTTAGAGATTGAATTGAATGTATGACGTAGCACACGAATATATTATAAAAAGTTTTTAAAAACCTTACAAAAAATAACCAACGCTGAAAAATGTCTCATTATTCTTCGAAGAACAAGATCTTGTTTCTAGGAAAAAAATTGATTTTCTTTAATTTTTTATCCCAATACTTATTTTAAAATAATTATGGATAATTTTTTTAACAGGTCATGGACATAGATAGAATATTTGAAGACTATACTATAGAAACGCTGAGGGTCACAATGCGAATAAGGTCGACTTTCACATAAATAAGCACGTTATACCGTGCTTATTCCCAGTCCGCACATATATGGATGCAACATGGTAAAGAAAGATTTTTTAGGTAACATGTGCCATATTACATGAGACATAACATACATATGTATGCTACATAACATGCCCTATAACAGAAAGATTTTTTACGTTACATGTGCCATATTACATAAGATGTAACATACATATGTATGATACATAACAAGCAATATTGCATGTTATGTATCATATATATGGTACGAGAACATACACGATACATAAAATGTTATGAATTCAATACTAAATATGGCGTCTATATTATTTTAGTTTTTATAGGTTAGAATCACTAATATTCTTAAAATTGTTGTTAATAATAACAGTAGTAGTAGTAGAAACGCATGTATTTTTAGACAACTAAACCGATTTTAGATAATGTTAGACAAAAAATTAAAATATATATATTTTTTTAAAATGATTATTTGCTATTTTTTCTCTAAAAATTGGCTTTTTATGTGGCCCATGATTTTTAAGCCTGGTAGAAAGTTTGCTTTCACAGTAAAAATGCACATCGTATAAGAATTTTGCCTGATGGATGCTACATATAAAGATATTTATGTACTTTAATTATTAGGTTTATCAAAAAGACGTAAAAATGTTCACCATGTCTAAATCTATGATGCACTCCATAACAAGTAAAATTTGGAAACGCCTACTTTTATTGTTATGTACCTAGTATGTATCTGATATGTAGCATGTTATGTAGCTGATACATAACTTGAGGCGGAATTGTTAAAGTCCAAGGACTATACATGAACTATAAAAATTACATGTCTGCAACATCACATAGAACAGTGGTTATGTACCTGCTATGTTCCTGCCATGTATTTGTGTTGACTGGGTTTATGTGAGATTCGACCTAATTCGCCTTCAGCGTTTTTGTCATCTTCATTTATAAACTTTTTTATTCACAATTTTTTTAAGTATCTAATAACAAAGCATTTTTAATATTTTACCTTTATTAAAAATTAAAAACATGTTTTGGGTTACTTTTGGCAAATTTTATTCATCACTTTTCAGTACTTTACGTTTCGCCCTATTTTAGGGCTTTATCAAAAGCATCAAAATTATGAGCATTATTTTAAAAGTTCCGAACATACCATCTAACTAATTACTGACTGATTTATTTAAACATTACATAAATACATATATTAGTCAGTAATTAGTTCCATGGTATGTTCGGAATTTTAAAATAATGCTCATAATTTAGATGCTTTTGATATGGGCGAAACGTAGGGCGAAACGTAAAGTACTGAAAAGTGGCGAATAAAATTTGCCAAAAGTAAGCCAAAACATACGTTTTTAATTTTTAATAAATTTCATTGGCAACGTATAGTTAGGAATATTCATTTTACCGTTATTTTATAAAACATCAAATTTATTCTACCTTTTGTGTTTTTTGATTTTCAGAAATTACGTCAAAACCGTACATACCAAATCCTCGTTGAACTGAAATTTTTGATAAAAATATATAAAAATAATTTAAAATAAAAAACATGTGTATAATGTAAAACATAAAGAAAAAAAAACTGTCACACATTTCTAAATTTAATTTAAGTTATAAATTTAAATAAAAAAATTTAATCCATGTCCCCTATTACATTAAATTATTTTTTTAAATTTATTTTTTGTTATTTAAATTAAATAAAACGTTATGTTAGTCACCATTTCGTTTGGTTATTTGGCACAAACTTACAAACATTCAAAAAAATGGCTTCAAACCTTTTTATGAAAGCTGTTTTTCAAAAAGTACAGTACCTATTACAAAACAGGCAGTTCATCGCCACAACCAGAAGTCATCCATATGGATTAATTAAATAAACTTCTAAAACTATTGGGTTAAATTTTTAACCTAGTTTACTGTTAAACCCCTGCTCTGTAAGTTGGTTGATCTGAATATGAAAAAAAAACAAATATTAGAGTTTTAACTTATTTTTAAGTAATTTGAACTCATTTTGAAACAGACGAGATTTTAATCTACAAATTCATAAAATTAAAAAAAAATAAATAAATTTTTTCCGATTTTTTTTTTAAATATGTTTCATGTGCACAATAATGTCAAAATAAAGTCTATTTTCCATCTGTATTTTAATCCGCATGAGAAAAAAGCTGGCAAAAATGTTTCATGTAGACCTATTTTTAAAATCTATTTGAGACAAACCATATTTCATAATAGAATGTCCATCTGAACCTAATAAACTGTCAGTTTAATATAAACAAGCTGGTCAGTCATCACAAATTAATCTTCTGAAGTTGAAGCATAAAATAATATTTATGTGTACAATTGTACTACCTACATAGTACATTAACGAGAGGTTAAACAGAGACAAGATTTGGCGTATTATTATTTAGGATTGAAATACCTACACCAACAAGGGACGTTCAAGTATTACGTAACGCAAATTTTGATCATTTTGGACTTTATGGCCAATTAAATTATTTGGTTTTAACAAATTTTATTTGAGTCAAATAAATATTTAGTTCATGTAAACAAATATTTTCATTTCAAAATGATTTATTAATAGGAACAAAATAGTTTATTTGACAGAAATGAAAATTATTTGTCACAACCAAATCGATACCCCCAAGCAGCAAAGCCGTAACTCATATATTGTCATTTTTCACGACAGCTAAATTTCTAAAATATTTTTGTTTGTTATTTAAGGGTGGGGAAATGAGTGAAGTGGAAAAGAAAGCCATGTGATATATCATTTGAAAGCTTA
>OY294049.1:44058943-44323067 GCA_958510825.1 Brachypterus glaber | reverse complement strand
AATGTCGAGTCACAAAAAACATTGTTTTTAACCTTGTCCGCAGTTTAAAGCCATACAGTGTTTCATATTTGCAGTCGAAGAAAAAGTATAGTCTACAACACGTATGGAATAGTCATTCCGTGCTCGCGGGACCGTCATACTCGCCTGCCGGCTCGTATGACAAACTTTCCGCTCGCGCGGAATATTGTCTATTCCATACTAGTTATAGAATATACTATTCTAATAATAGAATCAATGTTTATATCTTCTATTACAATGTATACATGTAGTTATCCCGGCGCTCACTTGTTTTATTTTTGGCTAGGAACAACCATGAACCAGCAAAACACAGTACTGCGAAAAACTATTTTCATATGCCAATTAATTTTTACTACATTTCCCTGTTTCTAAATACTGTAAACATATATTTTGTCATAAACGGGCAATTTGCCCGTTCCATGTATGACCTCATCTATGACGTATGGACCATATTAATTTTATAATTTTACGGTTTTCTAAATAAGGGAACGTTCAAGTATTACGTAACGCAAATTTTGAACATTTTGGACGCTAAAATTTCAAAAAATATATTTTCCGGCCTTATGCAATTTTTCCTGGGAAAACTAGTAATATCATGTTGTTATGTATACATGTCATTTAGTATTATCTTACAAAATTTGAGCTAAATCGTTAAAACCATTTTTGAGAAAATCAAATTTTTCAGTTTTTGTTCATCAGTAAACTACCCTTATTTAGCAGAGTAAAGAAAAATTAAGAAAAACCCTCCTGAGCAATCTCATAAAAACCTTAAAATTAAAGTTTGGTTATGATATACAGGGTGATCAATAACTAAATGCCTAAATTTATCAAAATATCAAAAAAAAATCTTATAAAGGTTGGTCCGGAAATGAGCCCTAAGGGAGCTACGGCCCTTTAAAATTGTAATAAAAATAAGGTTTTTAATTAATAACTCTGGTACCCTTTAAGACAGAGCGACGAGCTTTTGCATGTATACTAGTATTAATAAGGACAATAAGTTTATGTTAATTTGTTTTTTGAATTTATCCAGAGGCGTCCCTAGACGGAAAATGTATTAGGCTTAACACATTTTTGCCCCAAACTTTTTTATGTGTACTTTTTTTAGATTTTTTGTAAAACATATGGATTCCTTGGGTAAAAATACATAATAAATGTCATAGTGTAACACTGTAGAAGCAACCGTTTTCAAAAAAAAAATTCAATTGAGGGAAAGTAAAATTTTGTGCCACCAAAAACGTTACTATTTAAAAAAGGCTATTACTCCTCTAATATTAAATTTAGGTGTTTTGGTAAAGGATACTTTTTTGCTCACTTTTAAATCAAGAATCACCCTGCAGCAATAAAATTTTATTAATGCTTTTTTTTGTTCCCCATTCAATATGTCATCTTCGAAAGCTCCCTTAGGGCTCATTTCTGGACCAACCTTCATAGAAACTTTTTTTTATATTTTTGGAAGTATAATCAACTTAAATTTTGGCATGGCAGTTACTGATCACCCTGTATTAAACGGTATGGCCTGAAGGCCTTTGGACGGACGGACCTACGGAAGCACCTACGGACGGACGGACCTACGGACGGACGGTCCTACGGACGGACGGACGGTTATAGAAAAATCGATTTTTCGGAATGTATAGATATATGGACGTCCAAATACATCTCTCTCCGAGGTCGCTCGAAAGTCAAAAAATAGGGGAAAGTATTATTTTTTTGGCAGCAGTATTTTTTATTGTATAACCCACAAAAATATTTTTCGTGACCCTACTTCATATTGTTAACCCAGTTATCATGTGACATCACACATTTAGTTACAGTAAAACAATGTCAAAAATTTCACAAAAACAACATTAAGCACATACCTTCAAACCCCATTTTACTTGCTAATAAAAATACATTTCAGTAGCAAAAATCTGTAAATCACGTTTTGGCAAAAAAAAGTAATTAGCGTGGAATTTTGCGAACAGTTTATTTCTGATGAATCTTGCCTGAAATAGGTTCAGGAAATTTTTTCAAACAATAAAGCATCATTGTTACAGGCTGAAACTTTCAGCACGAGATTAGAAATTGGACTGCCAAGCTGCCAATTTTGTTTTCAATTGTTATAATCCTCACAGCTACTCAGAAGAGGAGTATTATACCTTACGGTATTGCACAAAGAACTTTTACCTCAAAAGAAGAAGAAGAGTTATTAGTTCGTTGCTTTTTATTAATATAGTAGCAACTGCACATGTTAATTATTATTATTATTATTATTATTATTATTATTATTATTATTATTATTATTATTATTATTATTATTATTATTATTATTATTATTATTATTATTATTATTATTATTATTATTATTATTATTATTAATAATAGGCCGGTCTAACTAAAAAACTTCCATAAAAAATCAAATGCTAGGGTATGTTTTTGTCAACAAACGCAGAGACACGTCAAAATTGTCTGGTTGGCAGCACTGTTTAACTTGCAATATATAACGTCAAACTTGCGTACAACTTGCTCCGTGAAAAGGCAAATGAATGTGCAATTGTCCTTATGCTATATCTGGCAGCAAACTTGCATAGCACCAAACTTGCGTACAAATTGCTCCGTGAAAAGGCGCCTTAAGAAATTAAACAATAAAAATACCTCATTATTATAACTGAAAGGAACGGGGTCAAAAAATGTTTAAGTAACCTGAAATTTGGTATGCAAGCATAGTTTTTCAATTGAAACAACATAGGAGGTGCATATGAAAACATAGAAAAATATGTTTTTTGCAATACCCTATTAATTATAATATAATTATAATATGTATATTATACGTTTATTTTGGACGCTAAGAAATGAAAAATTTTGTATAAAATCAAATGTCCATCAGTCCGTCCGTATGATATGTTTCTTTGTTGCCACCATAACTCAAGAAAGAATAATCCGATCGACTAGAAATTTTCAGAAAAAAAAAACACTTAGTAAGGACAAGAAGCTCATTAAAATTGAAAAGAATCCCCCCAAAAATAAAAAAGTATGGGGGGATAAACATCAACGATCAACAACAAGGGTTTTGTCCGGTAACATGTTTGTCTAAAGCCGACCCTGTTAAAGAAATTATATTTTGGGAAGTAAATCGAGAGAAAACGCAATAAACTATCCATTTTGAAGAGCATACTATGGAATGCATAGCATTACATTTCTTAGCGGCTTGTTTATGATCTCTGCCAAGTCTGATTCATGGGACACAACAAAAATTTTTACAACTCTCGTTTGTATAAATATTTACGATACATACTATTTAATTAAACTATAAATTTTTTTTAAATATAAATGTGAATTTTGAATTTCTATTTTGCACATAACCTTACCTAATATTAATAATGGAAATCTCGAATAAAGACGATTCGCTCACTGCAGTAATGAGAAGAATCTAGCACATGCGCACTGGTTTGCTTATTTTTGTTTTGACGGATGTCAAAAGTGGCTTCCGTTTAGGCAGTTGTAGTTTTATGAAATACTTTAATTTGAGTGAGATTACGGTGCGCATCAGGTCCACAAAAATTAACTATATTTTTGCACTGATTGCTGGTTGTATTACTAAAACTTACTGTCTTGAATATAATTAAGTGCGGAAAATCCAGTTTTTTTGTTAGAATATATAGCAAAAGATTGTTAAAATACTCACGAATTTCTGTTTGATTTTTTTAATGGGGGCGTTGGTTTACGTTAACAATGGTTTGGTTTGGTAGTTTGCTGCTTTGGTGTTTTTTTTTAATGGGAGGCGTTGGTTTACGTTAACAATGGTATGGTTTGGTGTTTTTTTTTAATGGGAGGCGTTGGTTAACGTTAATAATGGTTTGGTTTGGGATGAATAATTTTGTCAGTTTGTAATTGTGTGTGGTTGAAATCTTTATATTATTACTAATCAAAATTTTGGTATTATTTACCGATTGTTAATTTTTCTGAGTACTGCAACATACTTTAAACTAGATCAGTAATACAACTTAACAACAACTCAAAGTATACCATACTATAACTGTGATATGCTTTACCAAATGTTACAGTAATTTTTACTATAACATGCTAGTATTAATAAACACATGTTGCGTGGGGATTCAAATGTACCAGCACCGTCTCTCTATGACAACATTTTGTATACAATACACACATTGCAGTATTTAATATCACAAGTAAAGTATTAAATACCAATGGTGGCGATATAAATAAAAGATATGTATTAACAAATAACATTCAGTATTAAAAGTCCAACGAAATTTTCTATGTGCCAAAAAATATATCCTCACTTGGCCTAAATCGTGTTAAATAGGCCAAAAAATAGGACAACGCAAGGATTGTGCCGTCTGCAAAACTCGGTCAACGAAATCGATGCAATAAAAAAGGACTCGATGGAGGAAGAGAGATAGAAGATGATTTCTAGGACTGAGAAAGTGAAATTTCACTAGGATGCTTTTTGCCAAGATAAGCGACGGCTAAAAATTATGTTTGCATCTCGAGCAAAAAGGGTAATTTTCACATGATTTTGTGTTTCATAAAATTTCACAGGCTCACAAAGACACAGAGACAACTTCAAAAAATGGGTAGTTTAGGTGCTAGGGCACTTTGAATAGTGGTTTTGGTCCAATCTGGCTGAAATTTGGTTTCATTAGTAATCAACTTTCTGATCAAAGGGGTCGGAAGTCGATGGGATAGTTCGTTCTTTAGTTATCGTGTCGTCCATAAAATACGTCACGCAAATTTACCAAAATTCATACACTTCATACCCCGTTTCTCGCGTTATTAAAGGATGTAGAGATTTCATATTTTGGCTACCCCTTTCCCCAATAGGGGGGGTGTTAGGGGGGTAGCCAAAATATAAAATCTCTATAGCCTTTATTAACGCGAGAAACGGGGTATGAAGTGTATGAATTTTGGTCAATTGTCGTGACGTATTGTATGGATAAAAATAATTATTTTATCCATTTTTGTTAGCAAAATTGTTAAAATAAACGTAAAAAAATAAAAAAAAAATGGTGGGCTTTGGGGGGCGCCAGTGTTTACCTTCTTCAAATGTTAATATACCTAACAGTACAATATGCCTAACATCGCAATATCCTTTGTGAAACTAAATTTATTGATAATTTTGTCCTGGCATATCAAAAACACTTTTCTCTAAACAAAATGCTTTTGATATACCACAACAATATTTACAATAGTTCAGCTTGCACTAAGGATATTACTACAGTATTATAAATTTGAGCCATTTCGCCTCAATGACTATTTATATCGATAGAAAATCTAAAACTGAAAATAAAATTAAAATGTTCTTATCAGGCGCACCTATTTCTAGATGCGCTGTTAAGGTATTGCGTTTAAAATAATACTTATCTGCTATATCTTCTTTACCTAAAAAATATTATAAGTCAATACCTTAGCAAAGTTTAAAAATTTAGCCTAAATAAATAATTTTCAATAAAATTCTTGATAAATCGTTAATAAAATAATTTAAAAAAAAAACGAAAAACTGAATAAAAGTTAACTTCTAACGTTTCGGGATCTAATCTGATCTCGTTTTCAAAGAAAATTATTAGTTTTTGAAAGAATTTGTGCAATATTTGGCTTTATCAATCAAAATATGACAAATGTCAAAATATGTCATTTCGAGGTAATTGAAACAAAGACACCTGTAACAATAAAAAGGTGTAGAGAAGTTAATTTGGAAAAAACTTTTATATGATATTACTATTGATATCTTTTTGTGTTTATTGTTAGTAATGTTTTCAAATTGAATCGGAATAATTCCAAAAATAAGTCTGATATTTACAGTTTCGTAGATGTCAAAATTTATTTTCTTAAGGAGTCTTTTATTAACTGTAAAATTTACTGTCAGACTGTGTTTTTATTTGTAAGATAATGATAAATATTGGGCATAATTTATTACAACGTAAAAACCGTGTTTTCATTTGATGTTTTTCAGAGAAAAATAAAGAAAAGTTGAACTGATACTGGTATTCATAATAAATAATTCTTTGTTAACTTTTAATTTTAAATTGAAATTTTCCCTATTTCTGGCACTGCCACTGGCAGCTTGCCAGATTCCGGCAGGGTGTTTATAAATACGGTGAATTCCACAAGTCACCCCCCTCTTAACTTCTGAACAAGTTGAGATATCGACGTCAAATTTGAAACACTTAAATAAAAGAACTTTAGCTATCTTTTAAATATATTCAATATTTGTAACTTTTATAATGTGGATAGGGGGCACAGGGGGATGTTTTTTTTGTGGCTGGGATTTGACCATATATTATTTATATTTTTAAGCATTTTTTTGAGGGTTTAAAATGCGGTTGAAAATGGGAATTTTCGTCATTTCTTAAAAAAAAAAACAAGCAATTCATGATAATTGATTAATTTCATAAACTAAAAATTTTAATTATATTTTTAAACTTATTTTAAATATGTAATATAAATAAAAAATTCAAAAAAAAAACATTTTTTAGATTTTAAGCTTTCACGGCCATTAAGATATAAAGAACTTTCACTTTCGGGTTTAGACCGTGTTAATGGATTTTCACTGTAAAAATCCATTAACACGGTCTAAACCCGAAAGTGAAAGTTCGTTATAAAAAAAACATAAAAATCGCATTTTTTAACAAAAAAAATTAAAAATTAAATAAAAAATATGTTTAAAAATTAAAAAATATATGTCGGTATAGAGAATTTTATTTGATTTAAAATTATGTATCACACGACATCTTTCCATTGAAAAAAATCCCCTATGCCCCCCTGGCGACAGTCCTCAAAATTTGATACATAATCCTTAACCAGTTGGGTCTAGTTTCGAAAACAGAGCCGGATTAACTATGGGCCGGGCACACCACCAGAGGGGCCCCACCCAAACCCATACATTATTAATATTTTTGTAAATTTAAATTTTTACCCAATCTTGGGTGGGCCCCCTCTGGTAGTGGGCCCTGGGCCGCCCTCCCACCCGGCCCATAGTTAATCCGGCTCTGTTTTTCGACAAGGGAAATATCAAATATTTTCGAGTTTAAGTTCTTCTTCTTATTTGCGTTTTGCAAATTTTAAGTGGATCTCTCAACTCGTTCAAAAGTTAAGAAGTGGCAGACTTTTGGACCACTTTGTATAGAAGCACAGAGTAAAAAACAAGGCCACTTTACTAAAACTGTCACTTGCGTTTTTTTTTTAATAATCTAAATTTTAATTTTTTTATAATTTAGTCTCACTGCCCTTGCGACAATCACGCTGAAAAAACTCTGGAAACATTCTAATAACATTTTGTAATCATGCTGTTACCAGAGTATTTCCAGAGTGTATTTGTGCCCTTTATCCAAAACGTTCCCAGAGTAAAATCAGAGCGTTTTCAGAGTGTTTTCGTTTGGATTTTTTTTTTTTTTTTTTTGAAAAAAAAAAGTCCAAACGAAAACACTTTGAAAACGCTCTGATTAAAAAAAAAAGTCCAAACCCAGTCCAGAGTAAGTTGAAGGTCGCAAGGGTGTGTAAAGAAAATATTTTTTGTATAAATAATAATTAAGGAAATATTTTATTTTTATTATTTAAGTAAACAAATACAATAATAGATAAAAAGGTCATTTTAGGGTTAAAAATATCAGTCCCCTCTATAATAAATAATAATTCAACCTAATTAATTTTAGTTATTACGTAGAAGTGCTAATATAAAAGCAATTTTTTAAGAGCAAAATGATAAAATTTTTATTTCTCTTAATTTGTACTGTTTTATTTTTTGGTGGTTCATTTTGTGCCAGTGATGAAACGGGGCCATTTATATTGACTGGTACATTTATTTTGGGGGTTAAAGGGGGGTAAAAACTGACTCTTTGCATGATAGGTTGCCTATTTTTTTTTATTTACTTATTCTAGAATATCTGAGTTTTTTTTTTTAAGTGCCGATGTATTGAAATCTTCGCCGAAAACTCAAAATCTTTTACCACATTTTTTTCACATTTCTCGACGTTTTAGACCATTCTGAGTCGAAATCAGTAAAAAACAAATTTGCGTCCGTCTGCCCAGTCAACACAAATACATGGCAGGAACATAGCAGGTACATAACCACTGTTCTATGTGATGTTGCAGACATGTAATTTTTATAGCCCATGTATAGTCCTTGGACTTAAACAATTCCGCCTCAAGTTATGTATCAGCTACATAACATGCTACATATCAGATACATACTAGGTACATAACAATAAAAGTAGGCGTTTCCGAATTTTGCTTGTTATGGAGTGCATCATAGATTTAGACATGGTGAACATTTTTACGTCTTTTTGATAAACCTAATAATTAAAGTATATAAATATCTTTATATGTAGCATCCATCAGGCAAAATTCTTATACGATGTGCATTTTTACTGTGAAAGCAAACTTTCTACCAGGCTTAAAAATCATGGGCCACATAAAAAGCCAATTTTTAGAAAAAAAAAATAGCAAATAATCATTTTAAAAAATATATATATATTTTAATTTTTTGTCTAAAATTATCTAAAATCAGTTTAGTTGTCTAAAAATACATGCGTTTCTACTACTTAAGGGTAAAACTTTTATTATTAACAACAATTTTAAGAATATTAGTGATTCTAACCTATAAAAATTAAAATAATATAGACGCCATATTTAGTATTGAATTCATAACATTTTATGTATCGTGTATGTTCTCGTACCATGTATATGATACATAACATGCAATATTGCATGTTATGTATCATACATAGGTATGTTACATCTTATGTAATATGGCACATGTAACGTAAAAAATCTTTCTGTTATAGGGCATGTTATGTAGCATACATATGTATGTTATGTCTCATGTAATATGGCACATGTTACCTAAAAAATCTTTCTTTACCATGTTGCATCCATATATGTGCGGACTGGGTGTCTGTCTGTCTGTCTGGGTGTAAACTCTCTAACTCCATTTCTACATGAGATATCGACTTGCGGTTTTTTGCATATTGTTTCTTATCGTATTCCGAAGAGCTGATTAGATTTTGGGGGTAAACGATTGGGGTTAAGGGGGTAAAAATAAGGTAAAACTCCTATTTTTAGCGTTTTTTGTTTATAATTAAGGCAATTATTATTGTATTTGGTTAATTTAGCACTTATATAAAGGATAATTTTAAATTGGTCAAAAAATGTTATAAACAACGTTTTCCTAAAACGCATTGTTTCCGATATATAGGCGTTTAAAGCGGTAAAAGGTTTTTTTAGCATATCTCACATATTTATAACCCGATTTCAAAAAATTATATTTTAAATAAAAGCTCTCTTCAAGCCCTATAAAAAATGTTATATGTTTTAGTGTACAATAGTGCCGATGTTTTGACAGGGTGCTTGCAACGTTTCATCTAGTTTTTTTAACATTTTTTTAATTTTTTTTTAGATTGTAATAAAAGCTGGCAACAAAAGTCTTCTGATTGTAAAGATACCCAGTATCCCGTTTTCACATGGAATAACAAAAAACAAGAATGTGAACTGAAGTTGTACACTGGGTGTGCAAAAACTAGAAATAACTTCAAAAAATATTCACAATGTAAAAATACTGCTGAACCTGTATGTACATAAAGTTTTTAACGTTTTCTACTCATATAATAAAATAACTGTGCTTTTTACTTTCCCACCTGTGTGTTTTAATTTTGCAATTGTGAGTTTTTGTTTCGTAGGAAAAAATAATGTACATTACTCGAGACGAAAATATTTCCACTCGATAAAAAATAATCATTAAACGCTAACATGTAGTCTGTTTTCTATCTTAAATATAATTTACTTACACCAAAATAATTTTTTATTTAGTTTTAGGTACATTATTTTTAAACGTTATACATTTTGGGTAAACTACGCAAATTTTATACCGTTTTCCTAAAATCAATGGTAAAAAATCATTAATATTTTAAAGTATTTTTTCGAGCTGGTTTGTTTAAAACAAAAAAAAAACACATATGAAGGGGTCAGGGGAAAAACGATCAGAGTCATAAAAACTACTTTTCACAGAATAGCGAAATTAAGGTTTACAGACTCATATTGTATGATTACAGTTTCAAAGTAACGTCAATTATTGTTTCATCTCGTCACATACTTATTTCACAGCAAAATAATATTACCTACCAAAATTTTTAACATTACCTTTGAGGTTCAAAGCGAAAGATGCAACAGAACTACACATATGACTTTATAAAATCGATCACAGTCTAGGACTCTGATCGTTTTTTTATGTTATAAAGCAGCCCAACAGGCTTAGTGCATTTACAATCAAAAATACGTTTCCTTAGTTACCGATGCGAAACTATGGACTTTAATTGTTTTTTATGGTATCGCTCGGACTCTGACCGTTCTTACGCTGTATATCGTTTCTATTTAAATTCGTTACAGCGACTGTAATTGTTTTTGCTTAAAACCGACATAGTCACCTGAAAGCTTGGGTCGCGAACTACAAGATGGTGTATATAACGAATTTTCGACAAAAACGGACTATGATCGTTTTTCCCCTGACCCCTTCATATTTTGTAGCGTGTTTTTAAAATTATATATTTGGAACCCCAGGCAACATATGTTATATCATGGAGAGCCCCAAATAAGCTTTTGACTTGTGATAGGGGCTCTCCATTCTTTTTGATACATCGTCCAAACATGTGTTTACAAAAAATTTTAGTCCTTTCGTCCCGACTTCTCTTTATTTTCACGCATGCCCGTAAAACAGAAGGAAGGAATTTCCTTCTGTTTTACGCCGACCATCCATTTCCAAGTTTTCCAATATAATTTACAGCAAATTTTAAATTTAAAAATTATTAAAAAAAATATGTACTTAGACATTGACATATATTTACATTAAAAAGTAAGTTGTTACAGTAAAACATAACGTTGTTCTGTTATGTTTTACTGTAACAACTTGTAAATAATAACAAATGTTGCCTGGGGTTCCAAACAGGCAAAAACGTTTAGTATTTACTACGATAAGGAATTCTCAGTGTGTATCCAACTTGGGAACATGGTTTATTTTGGGACACTTTCCCCTAACTGATAAAAATAGCACAAGTTTATAAAAAATCGTTTAGAACTGTAAATTAGGTAAAACAAATAACTTTTCGATCGTGTAACACTAATGCAATTTCTTTAAATAACAAGTTTTCAGAAAAAAAAACTTTTAAATCGGTTCTAAAATTAGATAATTTTAAGAAAATAATTTTCTCACATTATTTATTTACTTTTTGTGCTTTGCCAACTCGACTTAAATATTTCACTCTGAAATTCCTGAAATATTTTAGTAATTTTTTACACATTTTTCTTAAATACATTTTACCAGGGTCGTACCAAAGAAGATTAAGTGGGGGGAGAAGGTCAAAATCACAACTTTTGTTAGTCTAAAATTACAACTTTCATCCCCTTGACAAGTTGATGACCAAAAAAAAACCTTTATCCACGGCCATGATTAATGGGCCTATTAATCACAGGTCTGTAAAAATAAACCGTTTAAAATTTAAAACGACCGTGGACTTTTTAAAGTATAGAATTGTACTCGCGTATAATAGCTATTAATCATTCGGGTGATTAGGCCACTCGCCTATCGGCTCGCGTCCCAAAATTCACCCTCACTGATTAATAGCAATTATTATACGCTTGTTGAATAAAATACTATTTTCTCACTACCAACTAGGTAAGTTGACTTTACTTAATCAAAAAGTCGACAATAGGTAATGGAAAGTACTATATTGATAGTGACACAGTGATAGATGAAATCAATACAAACAAAACCATAACTAAAGACAGAAAAAATTATTTATCCAATACATACAGATAATGAGACAATTACCAGCTTTATTTTAAATAGATAAACTCAATAATAACCCCCGCGTGGCTTTTACCCAGGTAGCAAGGGATGTTATGTTACAAGAAATTAACATCACTTTTGGGTGTATTTTTAAACTAAATCATAACATCACATAATATTGAAAAATAACATCTATTTAACATCACATTTGCAACGTAACACGTGTGACGTGACAAACATGTTATTTAATAACAAATAATTAACAACGCTGTGAATATATCGCATGTCACATATTAACGTGGCTTTCACGTGAATGTCATGTTATTTCGCTTCTCACCGACGTTCGAAGCAAAAAAATCGATATAAGATGATGTTGATAGAGTAAATTATTATAAGGAAATTGTATACACATTATACGATTTCCAATGGATAGGGGCTCTGCCGGGCTTCTCTCTCTTTTTATTTTTGGCCTTTCCCTTCCGGATAATTAGCCAAGCCGGGCTTCTCAAGACCACGGACACGGATTAAAGGAATATATTCTTCGCTTAATCTGCAATTTCGTATTTAGAATCTATCTGTTTCAATCTGTGAATGTTTCAATTACTGATTGATTTTAAATCCGATTTTTTTATAGGGTTATAGCGTTTTTAATGGTTTTAATTTAGAAAAAGCTAATATCCTAGGATATTATTAAAGTAACAGTAACGGCATCCATAAGATATTAGATATAACAGGAATGTGGATTTATGATGTCACAAACACGTTATTTTCGGGATGTCATTGTGTGATGTTATTAGGGGCGGACTTAGGACATCCCCACCATGCTACATTCTTGTTAAATGAGACTACAATCTTAACATCACATGTCACATATTAACGTGGCTTTCCCGTGAATGTCATGTTATTTTGCTACCTGGGTACTTTATTGAGTGGATAATTATTTATTTTACCCACTCAACTGTCACTTGTCAAATTATTTTCTTGTAAATGTCATTAAAATTTTTAATAAAAATATGAATTCCTAAGCTATTTATTGGATAAAACCTTGTATGGCACTCATGGGTAAACCGATATTGCCCTCTCGAAAATTAACCTGCTTGGCTGACGCCTTACAGGTTAATTTTCTCATGGGCAATATCTTACTTTACCCACTAGTACCATAAATAACTATTACCGCACAAGGACACTAAGTGTGCATACATTTACCGCAGAGGGACATCTAGACGCAAGACTACTATTTCTAATTTTATAGAGTGATTCCATAAAAAAATGATTTCTTTAACTGTCACACATAAATGTCAAAAATATAATTAATAAAATAAGATTTTAATTCCTTGGTAGTGAGAAAAACGTAATGCGCTACTGGTAGGTAAGTTTTTTTTCTGTCTTCGGTCGTGTTTATGGACCTCAGCTCCGCTTCGGTCCACAAAATACGACCTCACACAGAAAAAATTCACTTACCTCTACTAGGAGCGCAAATAACTATTATTCACTCGACAAAAAAGTTGATGACTGAAAAAAAAATGTTCCCACTACTGCTAAATTTACAACTTTTAATTTTTACCCATGAAATTTACAACTTTTTTGAATTTCATGGTATCAATTAATTGAAAATTATTTTAGAATTATGCTATTCTGAAGTAGTCGCGATGAAAAGAATTTTTTTTTCAGTCGGTCGATCTGACGGTCCGATAACTCAAGAACGCTTTGAGATAAAGACTTCAAATTTGGAACATTGGTTGCTTAGCCAAAGTCCTAGGCTAGGATTATTTTTGCAAGGGCTTTTTTTCATGACATGCGCGATACTAGAAACATTTAAAATACAATACTTACTATTTGCCAAAGTGCGTATTTTTCTTTCAATATTCATGGTTTCTACTTTTAATTAAAGTACACGATTTTTATTATAGCACTAATGTTTAAACAGCTTCATTATTTGTTTTTTTTTTTTTTAATTAAAAAATCATAAAGTCTTTAGCGCATGTTTATGGGTAGGTACTATTCACTTACGATTTTAATACTACAATATAACTTTCGATTTTTTTTTCCGTTTAAGATTCGTCGTATGAATTTAAAAATAATACAAGTATTGAATATTAAAAAAATTACATAAATGATGTCGATGTGCACGTAGAAATATTTTTAATTTCATTGATGTTTTTGGATTTTATGTAAAATTAAACATAAGGTTTTTATGGGAGCGACGCGTAACGTCCTCTGCGTCTGGATTTCTACTGCGGTCCATGCCTTCGGCAGTTTTTTCCTGATACCCGCGTCGCGACGGCGTAACTGCAGCTCATATTCAGTGACGTCATTGGCAGCGCCGTGCTAAGAGAAAACTTTCACGGGCTGGATCAAAATTTGGCCGTGATCTAAAATAGTATATTCTATAACTAGTATGGAATAGACAATATTCCACGTGAGCGGAAAGTTTGTCATACAAGCCGGCAGGCGAGTATGACGGTCCCGCGAGCGCAGAATGACTATTCCATACGTGTAGTAAACTATATTTTTTGTTCGACTGCAAATATGAAACACTGTATGGCTTTAAAGTACGGACAAGGTTAAAAACAATGTTTTTTGTGACTCGACATTGTAAATGCAACAAAACACATATCTTTAAATAACGCAATTAATGTTATTTAATAATTTTATCCAATCAGTACTTAAAATTTTTTTTTTTTAATTTTAGCACATATTTACAAATTATAATGCAAAAATTGAAGGTTATGTCAGATATCAGGTTTAAATATTTAACAATAGATGGAGCAGTTTTAATTTTTTGAACTAAATTGATAAAAAACTGGTCAAATATTAAGAAAAACTAATAAACTTTATGTAATTTTAGCGCAAAACTTTAAATTGCATTAAATTATTCAATATTCAAAAATATGTGGCCACCACATTGAGGCGAAAAAAGATTGAAAAAAAAAAACAAAAAAAAGTATAATATAAAATAAACATGTAATCACTGATTACATGTTTATTATTGATTACTAATCAGACTTCACGATTTTTTATTAAAACCAGAATGGATAAAAATATTCTATTTAAATATGTTGCGACATCTACCTGCAAGTAGAATAACTTATTAAAAGAACAAAGAAAACAACTTCTTGTAAAATTAGATATTGTTTTACTGACAAAGTAAATCTTGCGACATCTACCTATCAGTAGATTAATTACAAAAACTACACGCAAAATAAATTATATGTTGCGACATCTATCTGTAAGTAGCATAACTTAAAAAAAGGATAAAGAAAACAACTTGTAAAATTAGAAAGATGCGTATGTCGCGTCATCTACCTGCCAGTAGATCAATTTAGAAAAAGCACACAAAAAATAACAAAATTTAAAACTGTTTTACCGACTTAAGAAACATGCGCGTTGACATTTCAACAACGGTTTTTTTTCAAAAGTTGAACTTGAAGAAGCCAAAAAATTGTATTTCCTAGTTAAAAATAAAAGTGTAAACGTTGAAAATGGACGAAGAAAAAACGGAAGTTAATGATGCTTCGTTGGCAAGGCTGTCAAAAGCCATAGAAAAGTTCACTCAAGAGGTGCAGCTGCAAAGGTAAGAAATGTCAATGCCCTGCGAGGCTCTTTGTTAAAATCTTCCTAACGGATCTTTTTTTGCTTTCGTTATCAACACCTACGTTGAACAGGGAAACAGAGGATTAGCGGTTAGGTTGTGTCTGGTGCAAATATGTGTTGTTTAAATCATATTGCACTAGTCCCGGCCTAATTTCTTATTCAAAAAAGCATCATGCTCAAAACAGGTATACCTGGGTATAAATGTGAACTAGTAAGTTTTCTTTACAAAACAATATGTTCAATGACTCATTGTTATTACGCTTTCCAGAAAGAAGTCTTTACATCTCTAGCTGTTTAAGTATAATACAATGCTTTTTAAATTTTCAAAATTATAAAAAATTACCTTAATCATAAAATTGTTATATAAATCACAGAGCTGGGTTCAGAGGGGAAGGGGGAAGATTTCCCGGGGCCCGGCGTCAGAAGTTTCTTTAAGTTGACAATAAACTATTTATTTATACTCCTCCAGAATGATAAGGGTGTGAAAACGAGCAAATATGCAGGGCCCTTTCCAAGTGTACCACAGATCCTCAAATTTATAAAAAATTGGTTGGGTCATCTCCAGACTTCCTTACTATCATGAACCAGTTTTCTAACTAACCAAAAGGCGATTAGTATATATAAAAATTATCTCGTTTTTAAGAACAGTTTTCAAAGTAAATTATTTAATATCTCCAACGTTTCGGTTTTTATTGTGAAACCTTCATCAGGGAATAAAATTACAATAATAAAAAATATATAAATACATAAAAATTGGAATATAAATTAATTATTATAGTATATTTTACAAGTATTCTGAAACTGTTTGCAACATTTTACAGTCTCTTTGTTTTCGAGGAAAAAGCAGGAAACAAAACGTCAAAATACGTTTTAGGGTAAATTTGAACATGCGTAAAAAAATTATTAGAAGTTTTACCAGATTCTACTTAGGCACTTTTTCTGAATTGTCAACAAATTGTCTTTTCATCTATGAAATCTACTGATGTCCTGTAGCTAAATTTTTACATTTAAAAGTCTTGGTTCGCAAAGCATCATATCGTGTGAGACACCATTTGAAATTAAATTTCACTAAAAAAAATACTTTTCACCTTCAAATATAAAAAAAATAAGCATTTTTTATATAGAACGAAAAAGATTTTGTAGGTATGTTTATTTATATTTAAAAAAATAGGTACAAAAAAAATATTAGATTTTTAAAGTGACATTTTTTGGCCACAATTTTTTTTTGAAAAAACAATTTCGGTCGTTTGGATCGACTGAAAAAAAAAAACGGGATAAAAAGTCGCTATAGCCCGAACTAGAAGAAAAATTTTTGGCCATCAAATAAAATGGCGGACGTTTTCTTTGAAATTTTTTTAAAAGCGCCCTCCATTTTGTTATTTTTTGGCCAAGACATTTTCTTTTAGTTCGGGCTATAGCGACTTTAAAACTGAATAATGTCCAGTTTTTTTTTCAGTCATTCAAACGGCCGGAATCATGGCGACCACCTTTTTTGATGTTTTTTTTTTCAGAAAAATTTTATGGCCAAAAAAGGCACTTTAAAAATCTATTATTTTGTTGTATTTTTTAAGTATGAATAAACCATTGAGGTAGAAAGACTCTACCTCAATGGAATAAACATACCTACAAAATTTCTCATTGATTTTTTCTTTCTATATAAAAAAATGTTTAAAAAAAAATATTTTTTTGTTTGTATATAATTTTTTTTTTTTAATTTGAAGGTAGAAAGACCCCTTAAGCACTCACTGTATTATTAAAAATGGTCCTCTTTTTAGCAAAGAAGAATTAGAAAAAGTTACAAAAAACACAGGTTTGGACTTGCAATTTTTAGAAGCATCATTAATTGCAAATGTAAAAGCCGTATGGGAGTTCAAGAAAATGGCGGAGAAAATTAAAAACTTGGAAAAATATAAAGAAATGAATAGGGATACGACTAAGTAAGTACACAGTATTAAATAAATGAAACTTTAAATGTTATGGTTCCACTGCACTAACTTTCTAGAGAAAAGGTTCAGATAAGTGGGATGGGAGGATTGGTGTAGTGGACTACCGCGTCGTACTTGGCGAGTTTACTACCCAAAATAGCGTGAGTTCGATTCATACTGGCGCCGATTTTCCTTTTTCAGTTAATTAATAATTGAAATTTGGCGAAGGCGTAAGTGAAGCGGACACTCCCTATAAATTGGTTCGAAAGTCAATTAAAGCCGGTGGTTCCCTCTAGCCCACACAAGTCCTGGACTTAGGGGATGCTTAATTAAGTAGAATAGTACGAGGTTAAACAAAAATGTAAGATGTATGGTTTTTATTATTATACTATTCGCATCGCGTAGCGCTAGAATAGTATTATACGTTAGTTTTGAATTCACCAAAATCGACAAAAAACGTCCTAGAAAAAAAATTCTTGGATACAAAAGTTTTTCATAAAAAAAAAATAAGAAACTTTGAAAATGTCCGTCCGTCTAGACAGACGCGTCTCTCCGTCTGATGTCACGATAACTCAAAAACGAATAATGCGATCGACTTGAAATTTTAAGGAAAAATCAAGTTTTTTGGCAAAAAGAAAATACAAAAATTGATTTTTTTAATTTTATTTTTTGAAAAATATTTTTTAAGTATTTGGAAAGATGTATATAGGTACAAAACGGAAGTCTTTTTCTTTTTTTTTTGCTACCAGTATTTTGAATTATTTTTAATTTGTTTTAATTATTTTCAGGGATCCGCCTACCCGCATGGAGATGAGTAGGTCCTTGAGGGGACATTTAGCCAAAAAGACAAACAATTTTCTAAAAAAACACATACAAGGGTTACAAGATGATTCGAAATTTTTAACCAGTGATTTATCGACAATGAAAGTAAATCTTCAGAATCAAATAAGCGAAATAGATCGGTCTAATGAACAAATGTAAAGTTAGTTTTTTAAGCAAAGGTCCCCATTAGGGTGGGTCAAAAAAACCGACTATTTTTTTTACTTTATACTCTGAAAAATCGGTTTCTAGACACCTCTAGAAAATTCTCACCAAATATGAGCTCTTAATTTTGATAAAAAGGTTCTCCGCTTTACAATTTTCCATTTTTTCCTCAGTATTAGAAACAAAAATTCATATCTCTTTGACAACTGTTTGTTAAAAAGTATCTCTCCTCATATTCTTGTAGCAAATCGAACGCTCTACAAAAAAGGTCCCTTACAGTTTTTTCGTAAACCTCACCACTTAAAAGATATCAAAGGTTAAAGTTTGATTATTTTAAGAGACATTTCTGTTTTGCTTATGAATTTTATAACTCGCTTACAAAAATGTTTTATTAATTGCGCAATTCATAGTTTTGTAGGAAATTAACTGCTCTACAAAAATGGTCTCTTATGATTTGTCGATTAAATTAAGCGTTTAAAAGATATTCATCGTCAAACTTCAATTTTCAATTTTTCAGAGTATAAAGTAAAAAAAATAGTCGTTTTTTTTTACCCACCCTAGTCCCCATTCTGTAATTTTTGAGTAGATACATAAAGCGCGGTCCAAAAGTAACAGCCCGGGGTGTTACTTTTGGACCGCGCTTTATGTAAGAGGGGGCCCCCCTCTTAACTTTTGAAAGAGTTGTGATATCGACTCCAAATTTGCAGCTCGTACATTGGCATGGTATTTTTAATATTTTCAGCTCTTAAAACGTGGGCAGGGGGGCATGGGAGAATTTTTTTAATGGAAAGAGGGGCGATATATTATTTAAAAGCTTGTAAAATACTCTATTTGACTTTTATTTTATTTTTTGGGGGAGGGTTAGGGTTAAAAATGAGGATTTTTGTGATTTTTTTAAAAAATGACTAATTTTATGATGCAAAAACGTAAATTATACTTTTAAACTAATTTTAATTGATATAAATAAAAATTAAAAAAAAAATAAAAATGATATTTTTTACAAAAAAAAAAAACTGATAAAACTCAAAAATAAATGTTTAAAAAATAAAAAAAAATTATGCGTTAAAATCATGTGTCATACGACCCCCTTTTCCATTAAAAACATGCCCCCCTGTCCACATTTTAAGAGTTAAAAATACTAAATATATGCAGAGAAATAGTTTAGATTGTCTTATTTATGAGTACTAAATTTGAAGTCGATATATCAACTCGTTTAAAAGTTAAGAGGGGGGTGATTTTGATAGCACTGTCCAGTAAGAAAATACAAGAAATTTCCTTCAATGAGATATTTAAAATAGAAAAATATCAGCTTTTCAAGGGAATTTGTCGTATTTTTTCACTCCCGCAATACCAAATATGCCATAACTTATGAACGTTAACGTATTTGGACTTTTTGGTAAAAAAAAATAGTTCATAATTTTATTTATTTTTGATTGGTTGGGTATTTTTTAAAATCGTTCAATTTTTTTATAATTAATATTTTATTTGCTTCCACAGACTTTTCAAGTTCTTCTAGGGTTTCATTTAATTCTTTGAAATCGATTGAAGGACTTTCTTTGTATATATCAGTATTCTCTAAAAATGTCAATTATAATTATTATATAATTAATTGTATAAAATATATGTATATTTTATAAATATAGAATTATTACTTACTTTTTAAAGCTGCAGTTTCATTAATTTCATTTTTCAGGTATGCAATTTGCAAGTTAATTTTGTCATAGCTCATTTCAATCTTGTCTAGTTTTGTTTTGACTTGTCTTTTTTTCAACCATATATCCTATAATAATAATTTTTATCCAATACATACAGATAATAAGACAATTACCAGCTTTATTTTAAATAGATAAACTCAATAATAACCCCCGCGTAGCTTCTACTTTATTGAGTGGATAATTATTTATTTTACCCACTCAACTGTCACTTGTCAAATTATTTTCTTGTAAATGTCATTAAAATTTTTAATAAAAATATGAATTCCTAAGCTATTTATTGGATAAAACCTTGTATGGCACTCATGGGTAAACCGATATTGCCCTCTCGAAAATTAACCTGTTTGGCTGACGCCTCGCAGGTTAATTTTCTCATGGGCAATATCTTACTTTACTCACTAGTACCATAAATAACTATTGAGAAAGGGACGAAAATATCAGTTTTCTGGACCAATGCGAGACCGGCAAACGCATTAGTTTGAAAGAAAATATTTTCGCCTGTGTGGCACGCACTATTTTAAAATAAATACTGAAAAAAAATCTTATATTTTAAAATTCAGCAAAATAAACTTTTGAGAAAAGTTCTTAACCTTGGGCCCTAAAAACACAGGGTGGTGGGCCTGTAATCAGGGACATTCCGAGGTTTTTGTCGTGGGGGGTATGAAGGTTTGTTGTAGGGGGTGCGACCCCCCGCCTCAGATCGTCCCTGCCTGTAATGGCCCTTTACTGGCCGGTAACAAGCCCTTAAAGGCCAGTAAAGGGCCATTACATGCCCGGCACTCTGTTTTTATAGGGGGTCTTGGGCTTGAATAATTACTGAGCAATTTTTTAGGATAGTAAAAAATTATCGAAAATTCCATTGCCTCTAGTGATATCACTTTTGAAAATTTTTTGTAAGCAGGAAAAATCAAGATTACGTTCTTTTGTAGACAACTTAATTTCTTTAATAAGAGCGTTGCTTTTTATTTTTATTTATTTTTTTGGCAAATGCGCCGGCATGAATATATTCTAGAGTTTTACGACTAACTTTGACCAAGGTTTAAATCATACCTTTAACACAGTTTTATAATATTCTATGCTTTTTGCCAGAGTCTCTTTTTCTCTTTCCAAAGTAGCTTTTTGCTCTTTTTGTTCTTTTAACTTGTTCTCCACTTGCATTAAATTTTGATAATCTAAATCAAATGTGATATTCAAGATTGGTTAGTAATTTTTATTAAAATCTTACCGTAATTAAGTTGAATTTCTGCATCTTTGAGTTCTTTAGTTATATTTTCCATAACTTTCAAATATTTCTCCTTATTTTTAAATCACAAAATAAAAGTAGGCAACTTTTGCAGATGGCGCCAAATAACGTAACATTTAGTTTGATCTCTGCAATGTAGGTGTCGCCACCTGTACAAAATCTAAGATTTTGGACATGCGTAGTTCAAGGATAGGCTTCTATCAACAAGAAATATATTTCAGCATTGTTTGACGCCATTGCTATTTGAAAATTATAATTTTGTGTTTTTAACGTTCGACTTAACAAGCAGAGAAGTTTTGGGTAAGTTTTTAGCATTAATAACTATTATACAATCGTATTTTAATAATAAATGCCGGCTTTATTTTGTATTTAGATTTTTTACCGGCAACGTGATTTGAAAGCGTGAAATAAACCGCTTCTATTTTGTTAACATGGATAACTATCGCTATAACTATGTATTTTTTTTATGTTTATAAAAAAACAAGCGTGTTTTTGTCAAAAAATTGAGGAATATTTGTTTTTTTTGCCTCCATTTATAGTTTTGTCCATTCAAGTAGGCATTCCGTAACAAAATCGTAGTAAAAACTGAGTGCCATTACCTAGCTACGTGGTGTACCTTTACAATGTATCCTAGCAACTATAGGTTTGCTACATTCATAGGAAAGAACATCAAATATTACAAAAAGCTTCAATTTGTATAGCATTAGTAGTTTAATAATCAATATATTTGAAGCCACTTTATAACATGCGATAACTTCATTGTTACCCTATAATTTTTTATAGAAACAGTCGCAGGACAATTTTAAAAGGATAGTAATTGTCCTTATTTTAAAATTAAACATCTAATCCAAGAGAGACCCACCATTAGACATTTTTTATTCAGTTTATTCTACGTTCGTGGTTTGTCCTATACAGGGTCCCTGAGGTTACCTTAAAGTGCAAAAAATATCACGGGTCTACAATAAAAGTGGTCTGCGCCATGGATAGGGAGCGTTCAAGTATTACGTAACGCGCTAGGGTGGGTTAGGGGGTCTTGAAAACGTTACGCCGCGTTACAGAGGAGGGGGGGGGAAGAGTGTCAGTAAAAATGTTACATATATAACACTTAAAAAATTATAAACTTATAAAATATTTATTGGATCACGTTTTTAACAATGATCTAGGCCTAAAGAGACGGATTTCTTGCAAATTTTATTGTACACGGCGTGGTTAGATACAAAATCCTCTAAACAAAGACAAATTAGAGATGGAAAAACATAGCCAATAACCGGTTTTCGGTTAACCGGTTGCGGAAATTACATCAGACCGGTTTTGGGTTAGATTACGGAAGCAATAACCGGTTTAAACCATAAAGCAAAATTTCCTTTTAATTTTTGTTTACTTTTTGTAAAAAAAATGTTACGTAACAAAACGTAAACGTTACGCCACGTTCCATGGGGGGGGGTGGGGGTCAAAAATGGCCAAATTTTGCGTTACGTAATACTTGAAAGTTCCCATAGGACCATTATTTTGGAGTGTTACGTACGTAATATGTATTTGAAGTCAGATTAGTTTTATCATTTTCCGTTTTTTTTTTAATTCCTAAAAACCATTGAAAAACCATAAAAAATCATGTTTTTTGCAATTTTCTCGAAAAATCACTGTGGGACCCCTTAACCTGACTTCGGGTTTGGATTCAACGATGAAAAATACATAAGAATATACCTGTCTCATCAAAAGATCAGGGTACTTTTTTTATTTTGTGGCCCTGTGTTATCAAAGATTAGTGATGATTACAATTTTTTAATCTTTGGTATTATTATACTTACTTTTTTATTTTTAGTGTTCCTTTACTTTTTTACTTCGGATAAAAAAAGTTACTGTACCATTAAAAAAGCCCTGTATATACCTTATATGGTTTTGGTTTTACTTTTCATTAAAAAATAAATAAATTGATACTAAACTGACTTGAAATCTGCTATGTTACATTCCAAAGAGAGTGACAGTGTTTTTTTTTCTTTTTTTTAACAAGGTTAAGGCTTATCCCCAGGCTATTCACTTGTTATTGATTACCGTCCTTAGTATTATACGGTAATTTAAAATGTTCAAAAATCGTCCTAGACAAAAAATTCTTGAAGACAAATTAGTTTCATTAAAAAAATTTTTTTTTTTACCGTCTGTCTGTCTGTCTGTATGTCTGATAACACAATTTTTGTAGACACGATAACTTAAGAACGAAAAATCCCATCAGCTTGAAATTTTCAGGAAAAATGAAGTTATATGAGGGAGAGATCTATTATTTTTGAAAGTAATCCTCTCAAAAAAAAAAAAATATCAACTTAAAAAAATAAAAAACTTTAAATTTTTACTCAACATTTTTCGCAAAAAAATATACCGTGCGATTATAAAGTGCGGAACACTTTTTAATGCAAAACTGGCATTAGCGATGATTAAAATGCAAAAAAGCTGTGTGCGTTTTACTGGCCACCGAGCTGTTGTACGTAGCAATCACATGGGCTTTTTGAATAGTATATAATGAAATGCGTAGCATTACATATCTTCACGGCTTGTTTATGAGGAAGGAAATAGTTCGGGAAATATGTTTCTTTTTTCTGTTAATGAAATTACGTAAAATTTCTTAATTTTCAGTCTAATATTAAAAAAAAAAAAAACGAAAAGGACGAGGTTAGGCACACTAAGTAAAAAATAGTAAAAACACTATGTCGATATCTTTATTAATAACAAGAGATTCTCTATAGAAAATCCTACTAATCTTAATGGCGATTTCTCCCGTTAGATTAGACAGGGACAAAAGTTCTACCCAAAAAGGATAGAAGACATACATACACTCCCACTTCCACCCATCCAACCAAATTCTGTATTTGTTCTTTGTTGAACAAATACAATATTTACTTGGCCGGGCGAAAAGTGTAACTATATTATTTTTATTAAAGAAATTACTGGCACCATCTAAATTTTAGTAGAATTATCTTATTCTACAGATACACATTAGCTATGTTCGTTTGTGCCGCTCAGTGCTACACTTTCCGGCCAACCAAAAATATACTGTATTTGTTGTATGAAAAAAAAATACAGCATTTATTTCGTTGGCTGGAAAGTGTAGCACAAATGAGATAGAGATAGGGTAGACGTCTTTTGTTTCATAATTCTAGTTGTAGAGAGCTCCATTATACAAATGAACATGAAGACAAAAAGTCCAAACCTATCTTAATTATACAAATGACAAAAAAAATATCCATCACAGAAAAAAAAAGAGAAAACATTTCCCCGAACGTTTTAAGTACTAAATTGCGTGAGACACGGCCCATCTATTACTTTCCTTCCCATTTCTGGGAAAAAACCTATCGGAAAAGACACGAAATTCAACTTGAGTTTCAGTAAGAGTTGTCAATATTTTTCAACTTCTAACCAATAATCATTTTTGTCTGTAAATAATTGATGAGCTGAAACCATTAAATATGTAGGACTGTGGAAGCGGTTGACGTGGCGTTGTGATAGTCTGGTTGCCTAGCAACCGGCGCTATAACACGCGATACAATCGTCAAGCGATGAGCCCAGCAGATTATCAATCGAGCCCCCTGTGACCATTTAAAAAATGTCACTTAAAAATTTTTAACTGGACGAATTTTCATGTTTAGGGGCTGTCCATAAATTACGTAACGCAAATTTTTCGAAGTTTTTGACCCCTCTCCCCCATAAGCTGTCACATTTACTAACACCCTAAGATCCAGGGTGTCACGGAAAAACATACAAATTCGTAATTTTTTCCTAATATACTTTATGATACAGAAATGCCGGTTTGTCAAACGCTGCTATTGACAAAGTGACATTGGCCCTTTTAGAACCAAGCTACATATATTTAAGGCCATGTTTTATTAATGTTCTGTTGTTCACAGGACATAAGAAGCGGTTTATAAATTAAAAACTCCAAAATGATCAAAATTGTCGTTACGTAATACTTTCCCTTAGGTAAAATTTACCTAGACCCCCGCGTTACATAATATGTGGACAGCCATAAAGAATCTTTGGAGGTTATCATCTTTAAAATTTAAAAATAAACTAAAATTTTGAATGTATTAAAAAATTTAACACATGCAGCTTTATGTATAGGATACATTGTATACATTGCGGTCCAAAAGTCTTAATTAACTTTTAAACGAGTGGGGATATCAACTACAAAATTGGAACACAACTTATGTTAAGACAACTTGAACTATCTTTCGGCACGTATTTGATATTTTTGGCTTTTAAATGGGCAGGGGGTCGTGTGATCAAATAATAGTTATTTATGGTACTAGTGGGTAAAGTAAGATATTCCCCATGAGAAAATTAACCTGCGAGGCGTCAGCCAAGCAGGTTAATTTTCGAGAGGGCAATATCGGTTTACCCATGAGTGCCATACAAGGTTTTATCCAATAAATAGCTTAGGAATTCATATTTTTATTAAACATTTTAATGACATTTACAAGAAAATAATTTGACAAGTGACAGTTGAGTGGGTAAAATAAATAATTACCCACTCAATAAAGTACAAGCCACGCGGGGGTTATTATTGAGTTTATCTATTTAAAATAAAGCTGGTAATTGTCTTATTATCTGTATGTATTGGATAAAATATATTGTTTTTTATGCGGTTTTAAGCGATTTTTTATTTAGTAAATATTTTTTACTAAAAAAGGGACTTGGAGGTATTATTGGACTTTATATCACTTATATTTTATGTCACGATTATGCAATACTGAAATCACCTAACAGGTAGGGTCATTACCTGCATACTTGTTTGGCAGATACCCGTAATATATGTGGGAGTCAAAAGTGTTTCATTGGAGAAAGTGATATGAGTATTTGAACGTTTATTACGGTTACTTTTAGTTTGACTAAAGAATACTGAGTCTTTAATTTTTGTGGGGTATAATATGAAAAAATACGAAAAAAATTCTTTGAAACGGTGATTACAAGTTTTTCCCGGAAAAATCGCGGATTTTTTTTGCGATTTTTCCGAAAGCGAAGTAAAATAGTAGTACTGCCCATACAGTTAGTTTTTTACGTTCTAGTTATTATTAAAGTATTAAGGCCTATCCAGAAGCTTGCATCTTTTTGAAAAACGGAAAATAACGAGAAAAAAAATAAAAAAAAAACCTTTTTTTTTTTGGGGAATTACTTTCAAAAACAATAGGGATATATTCCTCATAGAATTTGAATTTTCCTGAAAATTACGAGTCGATCGGGTCATTCGTTTTTGAGTGTTCACAAAAATCGTGACATAAAAAGTGGCTTATTTGTTCTAGAATAGTATATTCTATAACTAGTATGGAATAGACAATATTCCGCGCGAGCGAAAAGTTTGTCATACGAGCCGGCAGGCGAGTATGAAGGTCCCGCGAGTGCAGAATGATTATTCCATACGTGTTGTAGGTTATACTCTTTCTTCGACTGCAAATATGAAGCACTGTATGGCTTTAAACTGCGGACAAGGTTAAAAACAATGTTTTTTGTGACTCGACATTGTAAATGGAACAAAACATATATTTTTAAATAAAGCAATTAATGTTATTTAATAATCTTATCAGTAATCAGTACTTCTTCTTCCTATTTATGGCTTTGGCTGTAAGCCATATCAGCCAGTAATCAGTACTTAAAAAAAGATTTTTATTTAATTTTAGCACATATTTACAAATTATAATGCAAAAATTGAAGGTTATGTCAGATTTTTTTTATAAACAAGAGATGGCACTACATGTGCTCATTCTAACACTTGATATGTGTATTTGCTTACATTCTAAAGCAGTCGTAGAAAAACAAATTTATATCCAAGAATTTTTTGTCTAGAACGATTTTGATTTTTTTTTTTTTTGAAAATTCAAAACTACCGTATAATATTTTTCTGTATAGCACTGTGGATAATATAATAAACAATGTTAAACTAATACAATAAAGTGTTTGTCCTACGCAGGACATACGTGTGACAGGCAAACAAAATAGTTTTATAAATATTGATCAACCTACATGAAATATGAACTATGGTTTAGTTTCTTTAATCCATTAGTGTACTATGCTCCAATAAAAACTAGATAAATTAAAAGGAAAATATGCTTTAATAGCATTTTATATAAAAGCCCCATTTGTATGCAAAAAAGTCTCCTTTAATAACATATTCCGTATAAGGGGATTTCCATTTAACTGAGGACTTTACTCAGTTAACTCAAATCCAACCAACGAACTAATAACTCTTCTTTCTAGAATACACATACCGTTAAAATAAAGTATCGCCAACATCTCGGTTTGTTTGTAAACAAATAGTAGGTATATTCAGGCCTGAACAATAACAATGGAGCTCTCTACAACTAGAATTATGAAACAAAAGACGTCTACCCTATCTCTATCTTATTCGTGCTACACTTTCCAGCCAACCAAATAAATACTGTATTTGTTTTTCATACAACAAATACAGTATTTATTTGGTTGGCCGGAAAGTGTAGCACTGAGCGGCACGAACGAACATAGCTAATGTGAATCTGTAGAATAATATGATTCTACTAAAATTTAGATGGCGCCAGTAATTTCTTTAATAAAAATAATAAAGTTACACTTTTCGCCCGGCCAAGTAAATATTGTATTTGTTCAACAAAGAACAAATACAGAATTTGTTTGGTTGGGTGGAAGTGGGAGTGTATGTATGTCTTTTATCCTTTTTGGGTAGAACTTTTGCCCCTGTCTAATCTAACGGGAGAAATCGCCATTACCAGTAACTGGTATTGTTGTCTCTGTTAGAACAAAGATGTGCGAGTAAGACAGACGAATGTTTATGTTGCCGACATTTTTGTCAGTTTTAACAAATGAAATGCCTATTCTAGAGAGAAGAGTTATTAGTTCGTTGAATCTAACCAATCAAGTAGTCTAAAACTGACAGTTGACCGAGAACAAACTAAGTATTCAGTTAAATCACAAACTCCTATAGAACGAAAAGTTAGAAAAAAAAAACTGTTTTTTACTAAG
The DNA here is from genome assembly GCA_958510825.1 of Brachypterus glaber. Classification (NCBI taxonomy): domain Eukaryota; kingdom Metazoa; phylum Arthropoda; class Insecta; order Coleoptera; family Kateretidae; genus Brachypterus; species Brachypterus glaber. The sequence goes on along the minus strand of OY294049.1, from coordinate 44,294,822 downwards.
TTAAGTAGACGTTTATTTTTATAATTATAATTTAAGTCCTTAAAAAAACATTTTTTTTACAGGTTGCTGTTTGCCGCCTAAAAGAAAGCAGACTATCAAAATCAGGTATGTATTTTAAGTATTATTATTTTCATAACAGACACATTTTAACAGAAATTAATCACCAAGCTATAGCTTTTTTAGTTTAAAAATGAAACCGCACGCAAAAGAAACGATTCAGTTGTTTTTTTTAGCTATTTGATTGGATAGCAATTTGTCATGGATAAATAGATAAGTAAAAAGACAGTAAAAAGAAATATTTTTTGCAATTTAAAATTAAGTATATTTTAATAATTTATTATAATTAGTAACAATACAATAAAAAAAATTGTATAATACACGGTCAAAAAGTTAAATTTCGATTTCGTAGGTTTATTACCCTCGGGCCGGCCCTATCGCCCTTGTATTATAAATAACTATTTTTTTTATAAAATTTGTTTGACGTATTATACGTATAATAGGTAGTACGGCCTCTAAATAAAACCAATGTTGATGTAAGATTTATTTATCTACCTATTTATTTTTTCCATAAACCCCTCTGACAAAACAAAAGCTTGGTAATACTTAATAATTGATAAGTTTATTCTTCTTTTTACATTGGCACTTAGTGGTACTAAGAGTGCCGATGTATTGAAATCTTCGCCGAAAAGTCAAAACCTTTGACCACGTTTGGACTTTTTTCACATTTCTCGACGTTTTAGACCATTCCGAGTCGAAATCAGTAAAAAAAAAATTACTTCCGTCTGTCTGTCTGTCTGTCTGTCTGTCTAGGTGTAAACTCTCTAACTCCATTTCTACATGAGATATCGACTTGCAGTTTTTTGTATATTGTATCGTATTCCGAAGAGCTGATTAGATTTTGGGGGTAAACGATTGGGGGTAAGGGGGTAAAAATAGGGTAAAACTCCTATTTTTAACGTTTTTTGTTTATAATTAAGGTAATTATTATTGTATTTGGTTAATCTAACACTTATATAAAAGATAATTTTAAATTGGTCAAAAAATGTTATAAACAACGTTTTCCTAAAACGCATTGTTTTCGAGATGGCGTTTAAAGCAGTAAAAGATTTTTTTAGCATATCTCACATATTTATAACCCGATTTCAAAAAATTATATTTTAAATAAAAGCTCTTTTTAAGCCCTATAAAAAATGTTATATACAGTTTTTTGCTAGAATATATTGTTTTAAAGATACAGAATTTAAAATCAAACAAAACACCTAGTTTGAAATTTGCAAACTAGATGGCTCTAGTGTACAATAGTGCCGATGTTTTGACAGGGTGCTTGCAACGTTTCATTTAGTTTAATGATTAAAAAAAGAAATTAACCCAAATTCAGTCCAGCAAATGGGTTAACATTAAACCATAATGATTGTAGATATTAATTTAGAAATTATGAATTAAAAGAACAAATTAATGGTGGCCATAATCTATCAACATTAAATAAATAACTTTTTGAATCTAATGTTGTTTGATGGACTATTTTTCCAAATGTTATTGATATTTGCCTATTTAACGAAGTTTTATTGATATTTCATCAAAACTCTATTTTAATTAATAAAAATAATACAAACTTATTGTTTGCTATTAATTTTGTTTGTTTAAACAAAAAGTATAAGTATATACTATAAGTAGTAACTATTTACTGGAAACCATTATGTCAGTTGGTTTAGATTTTGATTTACTATTAATTTGTATTTTTTCTCGTTGAGAATATATCGCACCCTTGCTTCAAAAGTGACACAACTCAAAATTCACATTTTTTGAGTTAATACCATGAATGGGATTAGTAAACAACCCTACATAAATCACCAAAATGGCGATTTCTCCCGTTAGATTAGACAGGGACAAAAGTTCTACCCAAAAAGAATAGAAGACATACATACACTCCCACTTCCACCCATCCAAACAAATTTTGTATTTGTTCTTTGTTGATCAAATACAATATTTACTTGGCCTGGCGAAAAATGTGTAACGATATTATTTTTATTAAAGAAATTACTGGCGCCATCTAAATTTTAGTAGAATTATCTTATTCTACAGATTCACATTAGCTATGTTCGTTCGTGCTACACTTTCCGGCCAACCAAATAAATACTGTATTTGTTGTATGAAAAACAAATACAGTATTTATTTGGTTGGCTGGAAAGTGTAGCACAAATGAGAGAGAGATAGGGTAGACGTCTTTTGTTTCATAATTCTAGTTGTAGAGAGCTCCATTGGGTTCACTTAGCTTAGGAGAGACTCTGGATGGCGCTTCGGTCGTTTTTGAAGTTTGAAAACCAAACAAGTTAACATAGTCTCAAAAGGAGGTTTTTAAGGGTTGTTAAGTGGATTAAATTAAAAATTCAAGTTACGTAAATGTTTCATCTATTGGATCGATTTAAAAATCTGTAGCCAGTTTTTGGCAAATTTCTAAAAATCCAAGTTTTTTGAGTTGTGTCACTTTTCAAGCAAGGGTGGGATATAATTCATGAAATGAAAATATACTTATTCTTGAAACCATGTTATTATTTTGTATGTAAATGCATTTTTTATTGAACAATGTTCAATGTTCATTGGGTGTGGGATGGGAATTTATAGATGCATGTAGCTTACAAAAGAATTCTTTAAAGATATGATACACCTAACCCAATTATTGCACCTAGCCTAGGTCACTTATTGTCTAAAAACTCGCTTGTTTCCAATATGGCAGTCAGGTGGGCACACATATCTGCACATTAAATGTCTACTTTATTAATTTGGTAGTGGTAAACACATTAGTTAATATAAAAATCAATAAGTTAAGATATAATTATAGATATGATAATTTTTAAATTAATTTAACTGACATAATTTCAATGTTGCAATTGTTTAGGTGTATTTTTAGCTTCAGGCTTTATTTAGATTTCATTACCTATTTTAATAGTTCCTTTAACACGGGCTGATATTTTACAGGGTAGTAGTGGATGGTAATAGAATACTCCTGTTAGTTTTTCACCGGGAGATTTGCGTAAGGGGTGTCCGCTATCTTGAATTTTAGGGGTGACTGCGGTTACTCGCTAAATATGCATCTTACGATAAAAATGCATAGCGTTTAGTCCAAAATGATCATAAACACTTTTATCGACCAATGAATAATTTCGCTGAAAATGGGAAAAAAACAATTTCACATCTAACATGACTATTTTTAAATTAACTCGATTGTTATTAATATGTTAAAAAAATGATCCAAACAAATATTGTTGAAAATTTCCTCGTTAACAAAATTGGTTATATGCATTTTTATCGTAAGATGCATATTAAGCAACTCACCCCTAAAATTTAAGATAGCGGACACCCCTTACGCAGGTCACCCGGTGAAAAACTACTAGGAGTGTTCTGTTACCATCCACTACTAACCTTTAAAATATTATTAGAGATAATAGTTATTTATGGTAATGGTATTATGGTATGGTAAGATATTGCCCATGAGAAAATTAACCTGCGAGGCGGCAGCCAAGCAGGTTAATTTTCGAGAGGGCAATATCGGTTTACCCATGAGTGCCATACAAGGTTTTATCCAATAAATAGCTTAGGAATTCATATTTTTATTAAAAATTTAAATGACATTTACAAGAAAATAATTTGACAAGTGACAGTTGAGTGGGTAAAATAAATAATTATCCACTCAATAAAGTAAAAGCCACCCGGGGTTATTATTGAGTGTATCTATTTAAAATAAAGCTAGGTTATTGTCTCATTATCTGTATGTATTGGATAAAGAATATTAACTTAATTAAATATTTTAGTTTAACTAACACTTTCAGATTTATTGGTTTCACTGAACATAAAAATATATAAACATATAAATCAAGTTAACTATAGTTAACTTATAGGTTGATAAAGATTTTTTTTTTCAACAAACAAAATTCTAATTATAAGAAAAATACGAGGAAAAATAAACATGTGGTTGAACGAATTTGTTGTTTTACTATTTTACATCGGCACTTAGTGCTACTAAGAGTGCCGATCCATTGAAATCTTCGCCGAAAAGTCAAAATTTTTGACCACGTTTTTTTCACATTTCTCGACGTTTTAGACCATTCTGAGTCGAAATCAGAAAAAAAAATTATGCGTCTGTCTGTCTGTCTGGGTATAAACTCTCTAACTCCATTTATACATGAGATATCGACTTGCGGTTTTTTGCATATTGTTTCTTATCGTATTCCGAAGAGCTGATTAGATTTTGCGGGTAAACGATTGGGGGTAAGGGGGCAAAAATAGGGTAAAACTCTTATTTTTAGCGTTTTTTGTTTATAATTAAGGCAATTATTATTGTATTTGGTTAATTTAGCACTTATATAAAAGATAATTTTAAATTGGTCAAAAATGTTATAAACAACGTTTTCCTAAAACGCATTGTTTTCGAGATATTGACGTTTAAAGCAGTAAAAGGTTTTTTTAGCATATCTAACATATTTCTAACCCGATTTCAAAAAATTATATTTTAAATAAAAGCTCTTTTTAAGCCTTATAAAAATGTTATATACAGTTTTTTGCTAGAATATAATGTTTTAAAGATACATAATTTAAAATCAAACAAAACACCTAGTTTGAAATTTGCAAACTAGATGGCTCTAGTGTACAATAGTGCCGATATTTTAACAGGGTGCTTGCAACGTTTCATCTAGTTTGTAAATATATTCGCTACGAAACACATCGCTAGAGAAACTGTTACGAAAACAGGGTCATGATAAAAAAGTACATGCAGAAAATTATATTTTCTAATACCTGGATAAGAATACGAATATACACGGTGTTTGCAGTCTTTTGCCGGAAAATAAAGGGGATGATTCTATATAACAAAAGATAAAAAAGTCCAAACATTTTTATGTGTATTTTTTTGCTTTTCTTGTAATAAATATAGATTCATTGTGTAAAAATACATAAAAAATGTCATATAGTGTAACACTAGGAGCAACTGTTAAAAAAATGCAAAAAGGGGCCACCAAAAATGTTACCTTCCCTAGTAACAATTTTTGTCAAGTCTTAAGCAAGTCTGGCTCAAGGTTCTTGATCAAGTAACTGCATCCAGATTTTGACAATTCTGGCGCAAGATACTGTCGACAGATTCTTGCTCAAGAATTGTCAAAGAAATGCTACAGATACTTCGTCAAGATTCTTGGACAAGTCTTGAGCAAGAAAAATTGACAAGAAATCGAAAAGCGATCTGTATCATGATCAAATCGTACTTGTTAGAGTAGGTCAAGGTTCTTGACCAAGAATCTTGTCGAATTGCTTGCAACAGACTTGACAAAGTATTGCTAAACGCTCTGCTTCCAGAATCTTGGTAAAGACTTGCCCAAGTCTGGATACAGAATCTTGATTAATTCTCTTGGTCAAGAATTGTCCAATTCTTTACAAAGAACTTTGTCAAGTACTCTGGTCAAGAAACTTGTCCAAGATCAATGTTACTAGAGTTTGTAAAGGCTATTACTCATTTAATATTAAGTTTATGTGTTTCGGTGAATACTTTTTTGCTTAGTTTTATTTTAAATGAAGAATAGTCCTGCAGCATTAAAATTTTATTGTTTTTTTTTTTTTGTTCCCCATTCAATATGTCCATCTTCGAAGGGCCTTAGCTTATTTCAGGACAAAAGTTCCTTGTTGGTTTTTCATGTTTTGTGAATAGAATTATCCCCTTTATTGCAAACACCGTGTATATTGTCCGTACATAAAGTTTAGCGCACAAGTATGTAGGGTATGTTTTCCCAAATGGCATAGATATCATTTTGGATTTACTTAACCCTGGTTTATATTCTCAAATTCCACCGTGGTTATGTCTTCTGACACCGCGTACAATGAAAATATGTTCACGGTAAGGTGCCAAGGCCCCACTTTGTGGTGTGGGCGTTTTTTATGCAAAAGATGGCACAGTGGAGTACAATATTGGTACCTCCTTTTAACATTTAAGTAAAGGCAAATCCAGAAGCTCGCATAAGAACATAAAACATAACAATGCGATGCCATGATTGGCTTACAAGATACATGGCGGCCCATCAAGCCAATCACGGCTTCGCATTGTTATGTTTTATGTTCTTATGAGAGCTTGTGAATATACCTACCTTTTTTTTTCATGTGTGTATATTCAAATCATTTTTAATACAACTTTCAAGAATAATTTTAAATATTCAGAAGTATTTGTTTTTGGTTAATAATTATTATAACAATAACTTTTACATCCGAAAATTGTATGTAAAAATTTGATTAGGGAACGTTCAAGTATTACGTAATGCGCTAGGGGTGGGGGGTCTCGAAAACGTTACGCCGCGTTACAGTGGGGGGTAGGTGTCTGTAAAAATGTTACGTAACTCTTAAAAAATTTTGCGTTACGTAATACTTGAACGTTCCCTTATTAGATTCAACTTTTACTTAAAATTAATGAAGTATTGAGTATTATTTTACATATCTGCCTCAATTGTTATTACTATTATTATTATTATTGTTATAATTTCCAATTATTTAAATAATTTTTAGCAGTGGGACCTTTGCGTTAGACGTAAGGCTCATGGTTCGTACCCTTAAAGTCAACATGTAATCTGCGATAGCTGGGGGCTAACAAACAAAGATGCGCCCGGACATAGTTTAAATCTAAAGGCTTGCAGTGGCTCCAGGATTTGTGTCCTGTTATTCATTTTTGCATTTTTATGCGGATTTAACAGTTTTTTTTTTTTCAAAAAATTTTAAGGTTTCCTAAAACGAAACCTAGAAGAGACAAAAATAACTTTTTTGCACGACCAAGACTAAAACCTAATTTTAAGCTTTCATTTTCGGGACTAAACTTGCCGTTTTTCTCCCTAGGGAATAAAAATCACGGCAACCTTGATAATATTAAAATATTATACTTACTATGTGCTTTTCTGGTTCAAAAATTAGGTTTGGTGGTGTTTTGTAGTAAATTAGCGATTCATACCAATTTATTTGATTTTAACAAAGAAAACCTTTAAAAATAACATTGTTATAACAATTTATACATAACTTAAAATTTATCATCTTCGTCCATTTTTTTGACGTTTGTGTCAACCATATTAAAAAACAATTGAAATCGCGATAGCGATAGCCATGAAACTGACTTTTCGCAATTTACAGGCATCTTGATTAAATTACGAAAATAAAACAACCGATTTTAGACGCGTGGTTTTTAATTTTAATTTTATCTACCTTCCTAAATTATGTTTGGTCCTGCAAAAAATAATGTATATACCTCAGGACTATACTTGGCTGTTTTAGTCCCTTGCATTTCTAAAACAACCAGTTTAGTCCCTTGGTATATAAATAACTATTTTTTGAAAAATATGATATTGATGAGTGGGTTGGTTAATGGGGCCAAATGGAACAATATAATTAATCCCCTAGTAAGAGCGTAGGTACTCATATAAATTGATTACACAGGCCCACAAAAAAATTTCAATTAATATTAACCATACTAAATTTTTCTTTCGTATTTTTGGGCTCTGAAAATGAATATGACTCAAAAAGCTGGATGGCCCTCAAAGTAAATTGTTTTCTTCTTATGTGAAATGGGTTTTAGTCAGATTTGGCTAAATTTTGGATATGTTATAGTTCTCAACATTCTGATTAAAAGTTTATAAGGGCACAACTTCCAAAAATCAATAATGTAGGTGCTAGATCACTTTGAAAATTGCGAAAACCGTTGTGCAACGGTCTTATGAAAAAATCGTTTCGGTCCGATTTTGTTGAATTTTGGATATATTATAATTATCGATTTCCTAATCAAAAGTGTCTTCGGGCACCACTCCCAAAATTCAATAATTTACGTGCTAGGTTAGAGATATTGATCTAAAGTTTATTTTTTTAAGGTATAGTTATTTTAAATTTGCCGCTAAATACTCTACAAAGTCCGATTTACACTAAAGCATGTGGCTTGTTTTGAATGTCAACATAACCAAAATTTATAATTTTTGTTTACTTACTTTGTTTTTATGATGTTTTGATGTAAAAAAAAGAGAATTGATAAAGCTGTTGCTAAAAACACTTTTGTATCCCTGTAGAAACAAAATTTTCTTATAAAATCGCTTTTACCAATAATTTAGAGGAATAAACTATTGTTTTGTTCTCGTTAACGGCACGTCAACGTTTTACGGTTGTGTAAATTGGGCCTAGTCATTTCGCTTACGACGCATGCGTATCTTACGTTGCTATGGTAATTTCGAGATTGTTTACAAGCGGGAAGGTTTAAAATAACTATACCTTAAAAAAATAATTTTCAGCACACTAAAATATGTATATAGTCTTGTTAAGAGTAATCCACTATTTTTTTTGTGGGCCTGTGTTATGATTATAATCTATCAATCGAATTTAATATTATTAACTAAACTTATCTAATGGATAATAGATAGTTTAAAATAAAAACAGTAACTTGAAATAGAAAAAAACTGAAATATAGACAATCAACCGTATTATTACCATATTTATTATGCACAATTTGTAATTTCCTTTAACCAGTCGTCCTGAATTATTTAATAAGAAATGATTAGTAGGTAGAATTTCTTCATTAAAATTATTTATGGAATTATTACTAATTAATAATACATAATTGGAAAATTTTAAACTATGGAAGGATGAAACGTCACGCAAAGTCCACCCTGTCGTTTCTCTTTATTATTTATTTATACATCTGTATTGTTTCGACATGCTAAGTTCGAACTTTTAGAATGCCCCACCGGGTGGCGGGTCAGTCAAATTTCAGATTATGTGTACCAAATTTCATCAAAATATATACAAGGTGTCCAGGGAAAACAGGGAACTTGATCAACTGTAAAAAATCAGGGAAATTAAAAAAAAACTCCGGCCTACATAATAAATTATTACTAAAACAAGTACACTACAAAAAAATGTGTAAATTTACATGCTAAATCAGAGGTAATCTGTTGCCAAGCAGGTGCACGTAAAATATGTTGGCCCCTGAGGTCTCAAAACGACAATTTGAGATAAGAAAATGCGTGAAACATAGAGATTGGACACCGTGATCTTAGATTTTCTGGTGATGTCTGAGCTCAGAAGTGGTGATGGATAGGCCCTGTCTCTATATTCAGTAACGCGAAAATGTTGTGTTGAAGTGGAACTGTATATCATAGATGGTATCTATAATCTCCTTTTTGCATAGCGAGTGACCGAAACAGCAATGGTTTGGACTTTTTGCGCATATTGGTTTTAAAACCTTTGGGAACGTCCAAGTATTACGTAATGCTCCTAGGGGGGGGGGGTCATTTTGGAGTGTTACGCCCATGTTAATTGTATAGGAAAAAAGCGTTACAGGGGGGGTCCAAAATGATAAAAATTTGCGTTACGTAATACTTGAACGTTTCCTTTGTTGTGTGTAACAAAATCAGGAAAAATTTTATATTTTGATTAGGGAAATCAGGAATATATCAGGGAATCTTAATTTGCAAAACCTGTGGTCACTCTGTATTTTTAAGGTTCCTCTAGTGGGAACAGACAGACAGATCTGGGTCTCAAGTAAGCTAGGCGAGGCACATTCCATCGTGATCTTTTTAAAAAGTAGACCTACAAATAGAATGTAGTCTATCATCATATAGTCACATATCAACAGTTTTAATTACGTCTCCAGCTTTAATAAGCTTAATCGAAATTTTTGGCTAGGTGCCACAAGATTTAGCTTGTTAATCAGGATTTTTTTTACTATGTCACGTTAGGTTCTAAGGTATGTTAATCAGGAGTTTTTTTTTACTATGTCACATTAGGTTCTAAGGTACACTGTTTAAAAATAATTTGAATATTTCAAAATTATATATTTATTTAAAAAAATGTACATATTACCACTAATTTTGAGTAAAATCTTAAAGACTAATTAAACTAAGCCGTTCTGTCCAGGGCCGTAGCTATGGGGGGGGGGAGCCTCCCCCCCACCTATCTTGATATCAAAAAAGTTGCATAATTCATGGATTAAAAACATAAAAGTTGCATATTTTATGGGTTAAAAAAAATAATAATAAATTTTTAATTTTGGGAAAAAATTTTTTAAATTTTATATTTAAAAATATGGGATTTTGGGATTTTTAACCTTAGAATAAAAAAATTGCATATTTCATGTATTAAAAATATAATATATAAATTTTTATTCTTGTGCAAAAAGTTGTAAACTTCATAGATTGAAAAAATATAAATAACTTAACCTTAACCAAACCAGAAGGTGTAATTTGATAACTCTTTTTTAGTCATGAACTTTTTTTTTGAGTTTTGAGAAAGGGTGCGACCTATTTTTTTTTTTTAGTCATGAACTTTTTTTTGTCGAGGAAAAAAGTTGTGTTTTTAGGCTAAAAAGAAGTTGTAATTTTTGCAGGCTTATTATTGGTCGGAGGGACCAACTTTTTTTCACTATTAGAATTTAAAATTTTCAAAAACATAATTTCGTTCCACCCTACGATTTAGATCCTTGTATTATATTTCCTAAAATTAACTTTATCAAAGTTTTACTTTTCTTTGATAAACTCATGGTTGAGATGCCTAATTAAACAGTAGGTAATTAAGATTTCCCGGAAAAACACGGTGCTAATGAAATTTGTTTAATTAAAATTTTAAGGTATTTACAGAAAAGTTTTCTTTACGTAAAACAGTGGCAAAAAGTGAAACAAATAAAACGGTCCGATACTTTTGTTGGAAAACTTTGTTTTTCTTCGAGCGTATTTAATTATTAATTGACAGATAAAAAATTAATCTAGAATTGGAAAAATTACATAGCTCCACAAATAAAAATGAATAAGGTTTTTAACCAGGGCTGTAAAAAAGACAGTTTTCTCAGAAAAGTCCAGGAGACGTGTCCTTTTCCGTAAAAGTCCGTCTTTTCCTGACTTTTTTTAAGAAAAAACTATTTTTTTTTAAGTTTTTATAACACAGCTATGTGTACAGTAGGTCTAAAGTTTCCCAGGGAACTTATGACCTACTCCTTAATTTGACAGTCATTGATAATACCCCGTTGTGTGTGTATGTGTGATTTTGTACTTGTTTTTGTGTTTAATAAGCTGATTTATGTATTCTTTAATAATTTTGCATATCATTCACTGTGATAAAATCCCAATATAATACTTTTAGGGAATTTTCTTTTTGGGTTGGTATTAAAGACCTAAATTTATGTTGCCTAACGTATTGGACTGCTGTCCATTGCAAAGACATGATCCAAAAAACTTCTTTGAAAGCCTAAAGTTTGATGTGGACTAAATTGTAAAGGGGATTTACAATAGATCTCATTGGTCGCAGTGCTTTGAAAGGCACTACGTTGCCTTACAACCCCACTTGTATTGTATTGTATAACTCAAAAAAGAGAGCATGTTTAAATCTTTTGCGCATATTGGTTTTATATTTTTTTTGTATACTAACATCAGGAAAAATTCTAAATTTTGATCAGAGAAAAATCAGGAAATCTTAATTTGCTAAAACTGTGGTTACCCTGCTATGTCACATTTACCCCTATTTACCCTATACGTAAAACCAACAATTTTACGATCTGCTTCTGGATCAAAAATAGTTTATGATTCATAAGTAATGGCTTTGCTGAGTGCAATCTGATTCACTTAACATACTTTACTAACGCATTTAAAATAGGTATACAATGTATATTATACATGCTACTTGTAGGGGTCCTCACGGGCCACTGCAGGCTAAGGAAGCACCTGGCAACAATGCGGATTCTAGAGTCCACTATGCCCAGAGTGCGAAGAGGATGAAACATCCTCTCATTACTTAGCCGAGTGTGTCAGATACGACAGGATCAGGTTGCAAGTCTTTGAAACTCAAAGACTCAACCAAGAGGAACTAAGAGATCTCCCCTGGGCCAATATCCTGACCTTTATTGAAAGGACGGGCAGGTTCAAGGAGGACTCAAATTAGTAAATGGCTGGGATTGCCTGGGGTGACAAAAAGGGCCAGAAATGGCCTAGTTGTCCGGATTTGGCCAACCCAAAAATTTACTACTAGTACTACATACTATACATGCTTATTTAAAATTCAGATACAACACACTGAGATAAGTTTTTACATCCACGTGCATGGGTAATTTACTTGCAGCTGCTGCTGATGTGAATTTACACTCGAAGCGTTAATATAAATGCGGTGTGTATTATATTTTTACATCCAGTGTGTAAAGTTTACACCAACGCGTAAAAATAGAATAACCATTTTGTTATTTTTCTATTTATGAATAGTGTTTTATGGAAAAACTACGCAACAGAAAAATAAAACGTATATTCGTAATCAGAGCTACAAAAAGTACCAATATAAAATAGAAACTCAAAAATTTGCAGGCCAGTGTTACCGCCTAAATAAGTAAAATATTATAAAATGTATGTTTTAAGGATATTGTTTTAATAACACTTTTTAAATATCTACTTTTAATCAACACTTACCAATTATTTCTTTGAAAAATCTAGCACACACAAAATTATACGTACGCTCTTACAAACGTAAACAATTATAATGGTCGGCAGCCACCAGACTCGATGAAGCAGGGTTTCTGGCTTCTCGAGTCTCGTGACCAGCTTAACGCCCTCGATTGGCTGGCTTGTACATCAGAAGTGTGATTTTTACACTTCGGGTGTATTGTTGCTAAAGGTATGTTTATAAAAATACACTTTCTTGAGCTCCGAGTGTATTGTTGCGGAATGTATGGATGTAAAAATACACACTCTAGGTGAAAATCACCTCACCTTTTCAATGTAATTTCTTTCAGTGCAGTTTAAAATGAATTACATCGCCACCTAGTACTACTAAGAGTTGAAATCTTCGCCGAAAGTCAACATCTTTGAGCATGTTTTTTTCAAATTTCTCTATATGTCCATATTCTCTTGTTTAAAGGCTAGCATTTGTTTGAACCAAAGTCAATGTCCTTGAATGAAGAGCGCGGATCTTTATTCAAAAAGCCGTGTCCTTCGTTCAAGTACTTTGACTTTGGTTCAAAGAAATGTTAGCCTTGAAACAAGAGAATCTGGCTTTGAACATATCGAAAGAATTCAAGAAATCCTTTTTTTTTTTCTGTGTACAAATTCAAAATTCAAGAAATTCTTTTTTTCTGTGTACAAATAAAATATGCAAACAATATATTAAGGGTAATTTTCTGTAATATTCCTTGATGCTTTCTTCAGTAATTATTATAGCTTCAATAAAATAGATAACAATATATATTTTTTTAATAAAAGCATCATTTTGTCCATTGGATAGTTGGGGTTACAAAGAGGGGGCCGGGGCGGGGTTCCAATAACATCTGAATGTTTGTATTCATGGTGAAGTCGTCATAGAGACTCAGTACACTCTTTCCAGGTCTGGAATTAGAAGAGTACAAAAAAAATATTTTCATAAAAAAAATACCAAAAATCAATAAAATTTTCTAAAAATATATTAAAATCAAAAATAAAATAGGTATAGGGGCGCAAATTTAATCAAGCCTAGGTGCCAAAAAAAAACGACGAATCAAATTCTTAAAATAGCATTTGATTTGCCCCCATTAATTTGTTATGCGCTCTAAAATATCGAATTCATAATAAAAATATATATATTTCTTCGTGATTTCTGATGATCAAGACAAATATTTTTACCTCTGATCTTTAAAATAGTTTAGGCCGTAGAGGAGTACAAACATACATAAGTTTATTTATTTTACAACAACTATACTGTAGCATGAGGAGCCCCAATAGGCCTAATCTTGTGCCGGATTTCTTCATTCATTTTGAAATTAAACCAAATATTTAGAATTTCCATATGTACTTTTCTTATTTTCCATATTTCTTAACCGCTGGGGTGTTTTATCGAAAGACCTTTGTGAAGTAAGGCAAAAGGGACTTACTTGTATTGTTCCAGGTGTCTTCAAATTACACTGAAATATCGCCTGAAGTCAGCAACTTCAGGTAGTACGTCATGCGCATGAAACCTTATATTTGTCCGCATAAGGGACCTATCAAAATCTACTATATACAGGATGAAAACTAAAGAATAAAATTTACAACGAATCCGTATCTTAGCACTAGATCATTGTTAAAAACGTGATTCAATAAACATTTTATAAGTTTATAATTTTTTAAGTGTTACATAACATTTTTACTGACACCTACACCCCTCTGCAACGCGGCGTAACGTAATACTTGAACGTTACCTGAGTATACTATGTAATGCTAAGCATTGCATATCTTCCCGGCTTGTTTAGCAATCAATTGTGGCCACGTCTGTCATTAGACTACCCCTTTTACCTCACCAATATTATTTTGTCCCGGGGGTAGATTTCTACTAACAGATAAGCTGATTGTCTAGTGGCTTGAGGTCAGTTCTTGGGTGACCATTGGGTAGTAAAGTTCTTCCTGGTTCATCAGGTGGTACATTTATTACAATACAAGGTACATTAGTTTAATTTTTTTAATGATTAGTTTTCACGGTGCGCCGTATCTCACTTTTAGTTCAAGTTTCTGAAACACCTAGTTTTCTTGCACAGTTTGTTTACTTATAATGTAAATATTAATTTAAAACCAAAAAGGGTCACGTAACTTCCGAAACTTTTTAATAAATAGGTTAATTTGCACATTATCTTGTTCATTAATTGAAGATAAAAAAAGTTAAAATAAAAATGAAAAATATATTTTTTAAATATTAAATTTAAATTTAAAAAAAATGTTTTTCGTCTTTTAATTTATATTTTTTTATTTTATATTAAACCGTCTTTTGTGTTCAATCAATAAGTAAAAGAATGTAACTTTTGTCCAAATTGACCTATTTACTCAAAATTTGAGGAGGTCACGTGACCATTTTTTGCGATTAAAAACGTTTCGCCCGATAGATTATTTGATTTTTGGTTTTAAATCGATATTTACTTAATAAGTAAACATATACAAGAAAACTAGCCCTTTTACCTCACCAATAGTATTTTGTCCCGGGGGTAGATTTCTACTAACAGATAAGCTGATTGTCTAGTGGCTTGAGGTCAGTTCTTGGGTGAACATTGGGTAGTAAAGTTCTTCCTGGTTCATCAGGTGGTACATTTATTACAATACAAGGTACATTAGTTTCATTTTTTTAATGATTAGTTTTCACGGTGCGCCGTATCTCACTTTTAGTTCGAGTTTCTGAAACACCTAATTTTCTTGTACAGTTTGTTTACTTATAATGTAAATATTAATTTAAAACCAAAAAGGGTCACGTGATTTCCGAAACTTTTCAATAAATAGGTTAATTTGCACATTTTCTTGTTCATTAATTGAAGATAAAAAAAGTTAAAATAAAAATGAAAAATATATTTTTTAAATATTAAATTTAAATTTAAAAAAAATGTTTTTCGTCTTTTAATTTTTTATTTTTTTAATTTTATATTAAACCGTCTTTTGTGTTCAATCAATAAGTAAAAGAATGTAACTTTTGTCCAAATTGACCTATTTACTCAAAAGTTGAGGAGGTCACGTGACCATTTTTTGCGATTAAAAACGTTTCGCCCGATAGATTATTTGATTTTTGGTTTTAAATCGATATTTACTTAATAAGTAAACATATACAAGAAAACTACCCCTTTTACCTCACCAATAGTATTTTGTCCCGGGGGTAGATTTCTACTAACAGATAAGCTGATTGTCTAGTGGCTTGAGGTCAGTTCTTGGGTGACCATTGAGTAGTAAAGTTCTTCCTGGTTCATCAGGTGGTACATTTATTACAATACAAGGTACATTAGTTTCATTTTTTTAATGATTAGTTTTCACGGTGCGCCGTAACTCACTTTTAGTTCGACTTTCTGAAACACCTAATTTTCTTGTACAGTTTGTTTACTTATAATGTAAATATTAATTTAAAATCAAAAAGGGTCACGTGACTTCCGAAACTTTTTAATAAATAGGTTAATTTACACATTTTCTGGTCCATTAAGTAATTGAAAATAAAAAAAGTTAAAATAAAAATGAAAAATATATTTTTTAAATATTAAATTTAATTTAATTAAATTAAAAAAAATGTTTTTCGTCTTTTAATTTTTATTTTTTTTATAATTTTATATTAAACCGTCTTTTGTTTTCAATCAATAAGTAAAAGAATGTAACTTTTGTTCAAATTGACCTATTTACTCAAAAGTTGAGGAGGACACGTGACCATTTTTTGCGATTAAAAACGTTTCGCCCGATAGATTATTTGATTTTTGGTTTTACATCGATATTTACACTAAAAGTAAACGAATTATAGTTTTAACTAGATGAAACGTTGCAAGCACCCTGTCAAAACATCGGCACTATTGTACACTAGAGCCATCTAGTTTGCAAATTTCAAACTAGGTGTTTTGTTTGATTTTAAATTCTGTATCTTTAAAACATTATATTCTAGCAAAAAAAAACTTTATATAACATTTTTTATAGGGCTTAAAAAGAGCTTTTATTTAAAATATAATTTTTTGATATCGGGTTATAAGCATGTGAGATATGCTAAAAAAACCTTTTACTGCTTTAAACGCCAATATCTCGAAAACAATGCGTTTTAGGAAAACGTTGTTTATAACATTTTTTGACCAATTTAAAATTATCTTTTATATAAGTGCTAAATTAACTAAATACAATAATAATTGCCTTAATTATAAACAAAGAACGCTAAAAATAGGAGTTTTACCCTATTTTTACCCCCTTACCCCCAATCGTTTACCTCCAAAATCTAATCAGCTCTTCGAAATACGATAAGAAACAATATGCAAAAAACCGCAAGTCGATATCTCATGTAGAAATGGAGTTAGGGTTTACACTCAGACAAACTACTTTTTACTGATTTCGACTCAGAATGGTCTAAAACGTCGAGAAATGTGATAAAAACGTGGTCAAAGATTTTGACTTTCCGGCGAAGATTTCAGTACATCGGCACTCTTAGTAGCACTAAGTGCCGATGTAAAAATCCAAGTGCGCGTGTAAAAAAAGCGAAATATAAATTAAATTTTGGAAAAAAAATATTTTATTTTGCGTGAATTTTTATAGAATGGGTCATTCCAATTTAATCGACATACAATAAGGTTAAAGCAAGTGGAAATAGACCAATCAGATTCGCTGAAAATATTCTTAATCTTAACATTACAATATTAATACACTCATATTTTTTAAGTCTACAATAATAAAGAAATGTGAAGATATTGTTTCAATTTCTTGACATGGTCTATGTTTATTAATTACTATAAAATAATTATGTATTTAGAAATATTATCGGTTGTAACTTGATCAACATTGATTTTTAAATTTTTTATTCTAACATATTTTCTTTTTGTGCTTTCAGACTTGTTCTGATTGAGAAAAATTGGCGAATCTCGCTGATTTAATCTAAGGTAAGTGCCGCTTTTACCACGCTTTATTTAGTTACTTTCGAGGTTTCTTTGTTATGTTTTAACGTAGAATGAATTTTTATCCAATTCATATCAAGATGGCAAAAGAAAAGTTAAATATGCTTGTAAAACAGATTACAGTATTAATTTATCTGCTCTTATTATGAAACCCCCTGTATAACCAGGTTTTTACGTTTTACACACAGATATTAAAGAACTAGACACGCACGTCATAACTTCTTTATTCTGTACTAATACACAAAGCTTACTTAGGTATCAGATTAAAAAAAAAAATATGTATTGATTCGCATTTGACATGAAACTCTTCATTGACTGATTTTTTTTCCTTTTTCGGAAAAAAATAGATACCTATACACATGATTCAGAAATAAGTTACAAGAGATATTAAATAAAAACTACTTTTCACATGTCGTAGCTCCCTTAGGGCTCATTTCCGGACCAACCTCTATAGGAACCTTTTTTCATATATTTGGACATTTAATCGCCCCTTAAAATTTTGTAACTTATTTTTGAATCACCTTGTATAAAAAATCGAAGTTTTTTTTCTATTTTTGAAAACATTTTTTTCTGAAAATAATTTTCTAGTAATTTCGACATAATATTTTTCCACTTTTAACTTAGAAGAGTTGTAATAAAATTAGTTTCTGACAGTTTCTGACCACAATATGTGTGACGCGATCGATTCTTAGAATGAAGTTTGTTCAAGGGAAACTTCAATATGGTCTAAGAGCTGGTGACCATTTGATTTCAATTCAATTTCTCCCGGCTGTATTTTATATGTCTTAAACTACAAAAAGTCTAAGCTATTTCAACATCGCGAGGTCCTGGATCCGGTTCTTATGGGTGCTAAAAGCCATAAAGGTGGTGAAATGATCTACCCTAAAATTCTATTTTCAACTTACCGAGTCGGACACATTACATTTATTATAGTCAGATTAGGTTATTTTTACAGTTATACATATCTATTCTGCAGGCCAAGGGGGTTAGTTTAGTTTAGTTTAGTTCAGTGCGGGGTTCACTGCCCTCAACACCTGGTCCCTAGGGACCTTTGTGTTAACCGCACAGATCTCCTCATAACATCCCTGTTTCTTTTATAAAGTCCAGGTACGGTTTCAGGGGAGTGTTCATGATCTCGTTTGGTTCCAGCGAGTCGTTCCCAAAGTACCTCCATCTTAGCCCTATTAGAGATGGCCAAGGGGGTAAAAAAGGCCAAGGGGGTAAAAACAGTCTTAAAAGAGTTCATAGATTCATAAAAGTAATTTTCTCAATTTTTTTAAATTAAAACCCTCATAACTTTTTTGTTTTTGGTGGGATTATTTTCAAAAACAATAGAGATCTTCCACTTACAGAACTTGATTTTTCCTGTAAATTTCAAGTCTATCGGATACTTCTTTCTTGAGTTATTGTGTCCACAAAAAAAAACGTGACATCGGACGGACGGACAGACCGAGATTTTCATAGTTTCTTATTTTTTCGTGAAACACATTTCTATCCAAGAATTTTTTGTCTAAGATGTTCTTTGGCCATTTTGGTAATTTGAAACTACCGTATTATGCTATTCAAGCTCTTACGCGCTGTGAATGGTATAATAATATTTTTTCTATTTTGCGACTCTTATAAGCTCATAATCACACGCATTTTGCGTGTTCTTATAGGCCCATAAGATGTCTCTACTTTTTTTTCTTTTGGGTTGGCAACAGACAAAAGTCTATCTCTTGACGTTTGCCGTGCAATTGTGAACGTCGGTTTAAAGTTTAATTTTCTACAAAATTTTGTGTTTAGGTTATGTTTTACCGTGTTTAAATTGTGGCTTGGTTACTTGCAGTGGAAAAGAGAAGAAATGACTATAAAATATATCAAAATAATATTCGTTCTTAGAATTTTAAACATGGTGAAAACTGTAATGCCAATTCGAAACAAAAATCCCTAAATCAGTCATCAATTTAAATGTAAGTTTTGTTAAAATTTTAGAGCAAAATTGAAAAAATTGTATAAAGCACTTGTTTCATAACACGTTTTTAGCGCACTAGTACTTTAGAAAACTAACCGCAAGCGGCTCGTTTTCTAAACTTGCACTCGGGCGCTAAAAACGTATGTTATGAAACTAGTACTTTAATATACTATAAAATACAAGTTTATCTGTATAAAAAAGTCCAATATTCTTACAACTAAAAGAAAAATATCGAAAAAATTTAATTTTATTAAAAGCATATTGAATCTAAAAAGTTTTTCGATTCCATTAGTATTTCGACTTGAACATTTATCACTAATCTACGAGTACTCTCAACAAGTCCTTCCAATTTTTCACGCGGAAAAAGCTTTTCGGAAAAGCTCGAACTTGGGTGTAACTTGAAATGCTTGGAAACAATGCAATAAAAAGGTCACGGACGAAAAAAATTCGTATTAAAGAACATTTTTAAATTACAGAAACATTCTTACGATGCGTAGTTTTATAGTATATTCTCTCGTGTTGGTGAAGTTAAATGCTATAACCAACGAACAGACCTTAATAAAGTGTTCATCGGTGCAAAATTATTTTCAGTGTATCGTGCAGCGTTTCTAGTAGTAGTAGTAGTAGTAGTAGTAGTACTAAGGGTGGGGAGGCTATAAGCCAGGCAACTAGGCCATTATGGCCCTTTTTGTCAGCCCCGAGCTGTCCCAGTCACATACACGGAAAGAAATTAGTGGGCTCTGCGCTATACATTATTAGATATTTGGTAACAGTGGCAAATTATAGTGATTTAAGCTATAGATTATAAGGGACACAATAACTAATAATGTTAAAAATAAATTGGAAGCGATTATATATATTACAGACACGATTATATTTATTACTGGCACTATTATAAATTTACAGAAATTTTATTATATTATAAAAATTATTAGCACGGACAATAATTAAATCTATTTAAGCTATAAATGCCATACTATTTGTTATATTTTATTATTCACTAAACAATTAAAGTATTTCATATAAATTTTTACACTGACTGCCATAATTGTAAGAGAAAGCCTTGTATTTATATAATAAGCGATTATAATTTGCTTGGTATGTGTGTTATAGCGCTCCTAGCTATAATTTTTTTTTTCCGTGTATCTACCCTACTCCCTGCCTAAACCTATCGGACCTCCCTATAATGGTCGCGATATTACCAGCGTTTCTAAAACTATTCTAGGCGGTAAAAATACATTTTTTGCATGACCAAGACTAAAACCTAATTTTACGCTTTCATTTTCGGGACTAAACTTGCCGTTTCTCTCCCTAGGGAATAAAAATCACGGCAACCTTGACAATATTAAAATACTTACTATGTGCTTTGCTGGTTCAAAAATTAGGTTTGGTGGTGTTTTGTAATAAATTAGCGATTCAAACCAATTTATTTGATTTTAACAAAGAAAACCTTTAAAAATGACAATGTTATAACAATTTATACATAACTTAAAATTTATCATCTTCGTCCATTTTTTTTTTTTTTTTTTTTGACGTTTGTGTCAACCATATTAAAAAACAATTGAAATCGCGATAGCGATAGCCATGAAACTGACTTTTCGCAATTTACAGGCATCTTGATTAAATTACGAAAATAAAACAACCGATTTTAGACGCGTGGTTTTTAATTTTAATTTTATCTACCTACCTAAATTATGTTTGGTCCTGCAAAAAATAGTGTATATACCTCAGGACTAAACTTGGCTGTTTTAGTCCCTTGCATTTCTGTTTCCCTCGCTCGCTACGCTTGCTCAGGAAACACTAATACAGCGGGACTAAAACAGCCAGTTTAGTCCCTTAGTATATAAATAACTATTATGTAGTTCGGAAAAAAAAGAATGATAAAATTTATTAAAATATTTGTTTTAAAATAACAAAAATGATCAAATTAAGTTATACGAACTATTTTCACGTGCCAAACAAACTTTATTATCTTATCAGTTTAAGTTAGGTTTGGATTAAGAGTTATCTCTAACTCAAACATCAGAATCATAAGTTTTATTTACTTTATTCCAGCCACACGCTAACGAACGTTTACTTACACTTTAATTTTGTTAACCCTTCATGTGTGTTTAGTCTCACATACAATGGGCTTAAATGAAATAGTACCATTTTGCTGTTGGAGTCCAAATTTTGGAATCTAGACTAATAACACAGGCCAACAAATTTTGAAAGTTGATTTGGGTATTTTAGTTATGTTGATTTTGAATACAACTTCCGTTTGTGTCCATCACGTAAGGGTTTTGGTCAACCGCACAGTGGACCAGGAAAAAAAACAGGGACAAAATTCTGAATTTTTGCATTAAAAAAAAATCCCCGGCCACCCCGTTCTGGAAACGATTTTTAGCTCAACTTTCACACAACCCAAGTTTGTTTTCATAATTTAATTATTTAGAGCTTTGGAATCTTTTTAAGACCAAATTTAAAAAAAATCTATCGAAGGGTTTTTGAGAAAAACGATTTTCATTTGTTTTAACAAAACAAATACGACATATTAAAAATTATTTTAGATATTCAGATTTTACATCAAAAAATGATAGATTAATGATCTAAAATATATAATCATAATATATTTGTCGATGTACCAAACCATGTTTCAACATAATCAAGCAAAAATCTAACAGAAAATATGCAGATAATTAGCAAACACGTAAAAAATGCCAGCATGTGGAAGTTTCACAAAGTTTTAAGATTTTTATAGAACCACATGTAAGTAAATGATAATAAAGCCTTTTATGTAATATTTATCTTGCCTGTTCTTTAATTAATAGAGTATAATAAACTTAAAACGTCTAATTAAGTTAATATTTACGTAAGTAAAAAATAACCTTAATATACGTCAAAAAATCTTTCGTAAAATTAGATTTTTAAAAGTGGTTTTCTCCGAAACTGGTCATTTAATTTGGCTGCAATTTTCCTAATTTAATTTTTACCCCCGAAATTACAAAATATCAAAATTTGAGGCAGTTTGACTGAGGTCCAGGAACCCCCTATATGTGTGCCAGGTTCTTTAATAAAACAATGACAACAAATATATTGACTTAATTTTTTCATGTAAAATACTGGGATTTACATATATTTTTTTCTTAAATACGAATTTTTTGTTATACAGTATGTATAAAAAACTTACGGTGGATAGAACGGTGTAAAAAGTCGCACACGGAAAGAAATTAGTGGGCTCTGCGCTATACATTATAAGATATTTGGTAACAGTGGCAAATTATAGTGATTTAAGCTATAGATTATAAGGGACACAATAACTAATAATGTTAAAAATAAATTGGAAACGATTATATATATTACAGACACGATTATATTTATTACAGGCACTATTATAAATTTACAGAAATTTTATTATATTATAAATATTATTAGCACGGACAATAATTAAATCTATTTAAGCTATAAATGCCATACTATTTGTTATATTTTATTATTCACTAAACAATTAAAGTATTTCATATAAATTTTTACACTGACTGCCATAATTGTAAGAGAAAGCCTTGTATTTATATAATAAGCGATTATAATTTGCTTGGTATGTGTGTTATAGCGCTCCTAGCTATAATTTTTTTTCCGTGCATAAGATTACAAAGAGGACCATTCGTTGTATTTTTCTTATGCAGACTGTATGATGGATCTGTAAATTAAGAAAATACAATCAATCATATTCCTATATAATTATTATAATTTTTTATATGACAACACACGTTTGTGGTTAGCCATTATACTTTAAAATTTCGAATTATAAATTGAAATTGTGAATTACAAATAAGTAGGTAAGAATTGTATAATTAAAGCATTAAGTATTTGTCCTTATAGGAAAATATTTGTTGCATTACCTGGAAAATAATTAAAATAAATTAAATTACTATGGCCTGTTTTATCAAGCAAGGTAGTAAATTAAAAATCGCACAGTAAATATTTTTACAACAGGTTTGAATAGTATATGTTTGTGTATAGAATATAGTTATGTTTTATAAAATAAACTACGCAGTATATTCGCACATCCAATATTTGAATCTGTTTTGAAAATATTCTCTGTGCGATTTTTAATTTACTATCTTGCTTGAAGAAACAGACCATAATACCAATTATTAATAGTATATTAAAGTACAACTGTATACTCAGTATCAATTGGTACCTGGGTGGAATTTGAAAGATTCAAGACCGTCTATAGCTTACACGCAAAATTTTACCTCTTCTCTTCCCTTTTTTTAAGACGTAAAAATTTACTTAAAACACAATTTCGTAGAAAATTTAAAAGCGATGTTGACATTTAATTTTAATTGACATAAATAAAAATTTACAAAAAAAAAACTTAAAAAATCGCACTTTTTAGCACAAAAAATTAAAAAAACAAACAAAATTGTTAAAAAAATTAAAAAATATATAGTCCAATAGAGAATTTTATTTGCTTTAAAATGATGTATCACACGATCCCCCTTTCCATTAAAAAAATGTCCGCCCCCCGCCCACATTGTAAGAGCTGAAAGTATCAAATATATGCTAAAAGATAGTTTAAGTTGCCTTATTTAAGAGTTCTAACTTTGAACTCGATATCTCAGCTCGTTCAAAAGTTAAGAGGGGTTGACTTTTGGACCGCTTTGTATAAATTTTATAGTATTTGCTACGAAGGAGGCCTTTTCATATCTCATTTTATATTCCTTTAAAAGAATAGTACATTTATATGTATATGTCTAGTAGCTTGTATTGTCTACTTGACTATCTAACAAACTATAAAAATCCTTTGAATTGCAAAGACAAGGAGCATAGGAAAATTGTAAATTGCATTTTCAGCCAAATCAACCACAATTTATTTTTCTCTTTCGTATCTTCTTTTTAGTGTCATTTATATAAGTTACGAGGTATGACAGGCCATTACGCAGGTCACGGATTTTGTGAAAACACTCGAAAAATGCAGTTCTTTTTCGAGAGACCATTGATTTCACAGGCCCACAAAAGAAAAAAAGTGGGATGTGCCGGGGTTGAGACCCACCTATTCTTATGTATTTTGGGATGCTGAACACAAATCTGTCATAAAAAAGGCACTTCATACGCTCATTTTTTTTTTCTACACTGGAAAAACTGTATGGGGCCACAAAAAAAAGAGTGGTCTGTGCTGTGGCTTAGACCCATCTATTCTTATGTATTTTGAGATGGTGAACAAGAATCTGTCATAAAAAATGCACTTCAATGGCTCATTTTTTTGTTACACTGAAATAATATGAGATTTTTACCATTTTAGACAGTTTTTTCAGTGTAGCAAAGAAATGAGCCCATGAAGTGCCTCTTTTTATGACAGATTCGTGTTCAGCATCCCAAAATACATAAGAGTAGGTGGGTCTCAAGGCCAGCACAGACCACTTTTTTTATTTTGTGGGCCTGTGTTTTTAAATTGCCTAAAGCAGACAGTTTTATTTTAGTAAAAAACTTACATTTTTTGCTAAAAATCTATATAAAATTACCTTTTGTACATAAAACATGGCGTTTTTTGCATAAAAATTAGATTGTTTACATAAAAAATGGCCCTTTTGTACGTAAAATTTCCTTTTATATATAAAAGTGCCTTTTGTACATAAAAATTGTCCTTTTCAAAATATTTTCTATTTAAAAATAGTATTGTTCATAAAATGACATTTTGTACATAAATTGTGGGCTTTTTGTACTTAAAAATGTTACTTTTTTACATAAAAACGAATCTTTTGTAGATAAAAATGGAATTTTGTAAATAAAAATGGCTTTTTTACTTTTTAGGACTTTGGTACATTAAAAATTAGCCTTTTGTACATTCATAAAAATTGGTATTTTGTACATTCATAAAAATGGGTACTTTGTGAATATAAATGGGCCTTTTGTAAATAAAATTAGCCTTTTTCACTTAAAAATAGGTCTAGTGAAACACCCTACTTTTGAAAATCATCGCAAACTGCGACAGAATACGCGCGAAATATTAATGTTCGAATAAACAACACTTGAATAATTTATTTTGGTCGGTAGTTACACTAAATTTGGTGTACCGGTTTCGTCGGTGTGAGGTTAAATGAGGCTTCCAGGGGCAGCCGCCGAGAGGTGATTTAAACGTTCGGAATCTCGTTTCAAATTCGACGATTTCATGGTTAGTTTGGTCGACTCGCTACAGTGTGCTTTGCTTTTGTATGGGTTATTCCAGGCCAACAAAAAATACATTTTATTAAAACGAAAAAATAAAAAAAAATAGACCTACTTATATTTTTTCATTTCCATTTTTTAGCGTTTTTCTTTTAATTGTTTAAAATATATATGTTAAGCGGCCAAGATAACAGGGCTCCCACTTGTCATAAAATCATAAAATGACCCAGTTTGTCCTAAAATCGTCATAAAATTAAATCACTGTCATAAAAGTCATAAAATTTCATAAAAATAATCATATTCGAGGTACCTATGAGAGCTAAAAATACGAGTTTTACCCTATTTTTACCCCCTTACCCCCAATCGTTTACCCCCAAAATCTAATCAGCTGTTCGGAATACGATAAGAAACAATATGCAAAAAACCGCAAGTCGATATCTCATGTAGAAATGGAGTTAGAGAGTTTACACCCAGACAGACGGACGCAAAAAATTTTTTTACTGATTTCGACTGGTCTAAAACGTCTAGACATGTGAAAAAAAAAACGTGGCCAAAGATTTTGGTTTTTCGGCAAAGATTTCAATACATCGGCACTCTTAGTAGCACTAAGTGCCGATGTAAAAAATAAAAGAAATAAAAAAAAAATTAAAAACCGACTACGAATTTTTGGTTTGGAATAGCCCATATATAGTTTCCACCACCACACATCGCTAGATAGTCCACCAGTCGCGATGTTTTGTTTAACCTTGCATAGAATATAGTTTGGTATCGTACTGTCTATACATACGAAACGAAGTATCTCTAGTTTTAACAAAAAGTTGGGTTATTATTTTTTTTTAAATTAGTGTTGTGTAGTTAGTGTCAGTTTTTTTCTGTAGAAAATAAATTTTCGAGAGCTGCATTTCTTTGTGTTGGATTTTCATATAGTTTCCTCGTTTATTCAATTACAAGTAAGTCATAGTTTTACCGGCAAAATTTCAACAACCAGATAATGGTATATTAAAGTACTAGTTTCATAACACCCGTTTTTAGCGCACGAGTATTAGAAAATGAGCCGCTTGTGGTGATTTTCTAAAGTACTAGTGCGCTAAAAACGTATTATGAAACGTGTGCTTTACACTATTTTTTCTGTTTTGCTCTAAAATTTAAAAAAACTTACATTTAAATTGATGATCAATTTAGGGATTTTTGTTTTGGGTTGGCATTACTATTTTCGCTTTGTTTGAAATTCATAGAACAAACGATATTTTGATATATTTTATAGTCAGCTCTTCTCTTTTTCACTGCAAGTTACCAAGCCACAATTTTAACACGGTAAAAATTAACTTAAAACACCATTTCGTAGTAAACTAAACTTAAAAGCGGAAAACGGAAAACGCCAAACGATTGGCTGCGTTCAATGGAATCAGAAAAACTGATCGAAAACTATCAAATCACTACTGAAAGCTATGATCAGTTTCGATTGACATACGTAGCTGAATCATTCCCCATTAACGTTTTGAGATGATTACTTTTGATTGATTTTATAAAAGCGCGGGAATGTACTTGTTTCTAACCTCAAATGGTAGTTGTGACAAGTGACAGATATTAGACGTTCAGCAGTTTGCTAGCAAAACCTATCATCTGATGACTTTTGATTTTTTTTTTTTGCTGTTTTCATTGAACGCAGCCATTGTGTTTTGTCCTGTATAGCCAACCTGAAAGAAAAAAAATTACAAACCTCTTATTATGAGCTTATAAGAGTCGCAAATTATAAACAGAGTTGTTTGAGTGGCTAACGTCGCCCTTTTTTGATTTTTGCCAGTGTATTTATCGATATCGAATACTTGTTTGTTTTTTTTGTTTGTTTGTTTAACCTCGTACTATTCTACTTAATCAAGCATCCCCTAAGTGCAGGACTTTTGTGGGCTAGTAGTAGAGGGAACCACCGGCTTATACTGACTTTCGAACCAGTTTCTAGGGAGTGTCCGTTTCACTTAGCGCCTTCGCCAAATTTCAATTATTAATTAACTGAAAAAGGCAAGTCGGCGCCAGTGAGAATCGAACTCACGATAGTAGACTTGCTATACATACGCCACTACGCTATGCCTCCCAACTTAAAACTGGTATTTTGTTTGGACAGTTTATCTAGAAATGATTTTAAAGTAAGCATTTCAGTTTAATTTTCCACATGTTCTAGAAACGATAATGAAAACGTGATAATTATAAATAGTACGCAGTGGCACTCATTTTAATTATTTTTTTCTAATTAAAATTAATATGAGGCCTTTTATGTAGTATTTTAAACAGTGTTGTAGATTCCACAGTTCTACAAGAAATAGCGTACAAGAGTTTAGAAAACTACCCGTTTGGGGTAGTACATAAGTTAAAATTACAGAACAGAAACAAATTTATTTGGTTTTTGTTGCCCACTTACAGAAATGAAGAGAGCCTGTTTTCTGCGATTTTGTGCTATTTTTAGTGTACATTTTCTTTCGAAAAAGTACTGTACCCAAAAAGTTGAGACTATCTGCTTACCTTTTTCAATAACATTATAAGATTTAGACCAATGTATTTTTAAATACAATTTATTTGGGCGCCAACTGGATCATTTGTCATCTTCAGTTTAAGGAAATATGAAGTTTTTATCATAGACAATAGTATATGAAAACATATTATATGACTGTAGATTTTGTTGGTAATATTTGAGAGAGTTTATTCTATCCTATCCAACAGAATCATTGTTGACCTGTGTTCTGACTGAAATGTTGTTTTCTAATGATGGTTTGTGGAAAATGGGTCTTTAAATAAACGCTTTCTTAAAGAAACTCTATCGTGGTATTTCCAGTACAGTTAGTCGCACGCTATGCAGTTTTTAAAGCAATTCACAAAATACCTTGATTATTATTTACCTTAAAAAATGGATAAAATATTGCAAGAGACATCTCATGATTAAAAAAAAACTTTTATTCCTTCATTTTGGAGTGTTACGCCCATGTTAATGGTATAGGAAAATAGCGTTACAGGGGGGGGGTCCAAAATGATCAAAATTTGCGTTACGTAATACTTGAACGTTCCCCAAGTGCCTGCGTAAATCTGTTATGAAAAAAATTGCGTAATAAGCGTATTATTATAAGACGGTGGTTGAATTTTTTAAAAATATAACCACAGTTGACATTGAACTAACGTAACATTAGAACTTCCCATACACAGCCTAGGCCTTCTCGATTCTAACCTATAACTGGTATTTCTAGTTTAATTTTTATTAGAGTTTGCTGACTATAGCAGAAATAGGTTCATTCCACTGCTGTTATATAAGATAAACTCAAGTGAAGATTCTAGTAAATTTACTGTAAATAAAATTATCCACTGAAAAATTGTTACTGTAGTAAATACTAAACGTTTTTGTATATATGGAACCCCACGAAAGTTAAACAAACTTTTACTGGTTGTTACAGTAAACCGGTGGGGTGTTTTATCGAAGGACCTTTGTGACGTGAGGCAAAAGGGACTTACTTTTATTGTTCCAGGTGTCTTCTTGTACTTGGGCCCAAGATGATGTTTCCTCGGAGAAATGGCGTAAGCCCTATTTGCAACTCGTTCTACGCGAAATGTTATTTATTGGATGTATTTTCCCTAACGTCATTCATTACGAATAACTATTGTTATTTTTGTTCTTTGGAAGCGACAGTGGCGTGAGTATCGCGCCCCTGACGAATTTAACGTGTTGTCCGGACCGTGCTGTTTTACGAACTCATTCAAATTACACTGAAATATCGCCTCAAGCCAGCAACTTCAGGTAGTACGCATGAAACCTTATATTTGTCCGCATAAGGGACTTATCAAAATCTACTATATACAGGATGAAAACTAAACAGTTACAGTTAGCAGAAAAACAAATGGTATGGCCCGTGTACATTTATAATTTGACTGGACTACATACCCACATTTTATATATTACATGATATAAAATTTCAGATATTATAAAATTTTAAGCAGGTACCCACTGAAAAACCGTATTACGTGCTTGGCCTACTAATAAGCCTGTAGCTAATTAATTCTATGATGATCCTCTCGAGATTATGGTCAATTGTTTATTTTGAAATAAACAAGATCTTTAAAATAATACTGGATAAAATTTATATTGTCACGATTTTTTTAGTCTATAATTATCAGTAACTTCACGTATATAACCAGTTTTTATCTTATTATATATTATATATTATATGTTGTTTGATTTTTTTCTTATTTATTAAAGCAATTTATTATTACGTTCTAGTAAAAAAATAGAAAGTATTTTTAAGTCATAAAACTTATTAATTATTAGTATGTACTCAAATTTACATAAATATTTATATAAAAATCTTCTATAATCAATCAATCAATCGTACACTCCTTAATTGACCCTTTATCCACACTTTGAATTATTAAAAACAAAATAATGTGTAAAAATTCCATTACAGCGCTGAAACATAGGTATTATTTTTTTCTACGACTGCTTTAGAATGTAAGCGAATACACACACTTTTTAAACACAGAATTAATCCATTCTAGCTCTAGATACGGTATGAATATTCCGTATCGTGTTAGAATGAGCACATGTAGTGCCATCTCTCGTTTATAAAAGTAAAGAAAAATGTAGCAAAATTAGGAAATATATATATATATATATATATATATATATATATATATATATATATATATATATATATATATATATATATATATTTTACCATGAAATATTTAATAATTTAATGCAATTTAAAATTCTGAATTAAAATTAGATAAAGTTTATTAGTTTTTCTTAATATTTGACCAGTTTTTTATCAATTTAGTTCAAAAAATTAAAACTGCTCCATCTATTGTTAAATATTTAAACCTGATATCTGTCACAACAGTCTGACATAACCTTCAATTTTTACATTATAATTTGTAAATATGTGCTAAATAATTAAAAATCTTTTTTAAGTCTGATTTGATAAAATTATTAAATAACATTAATTGCTTTATTTAAAAATATGTGTTTTGTTGCATTTACAATGTCGAGTCACAAAAAACATTGTTTTTAACCTTGTCCGCAGTTTAAAGCCATACAGTGTTTCATATGTGCAGTCGAAGAAAAAGTATGGTCTACAACACGTATGGAATAGTCATTCCGCACTCGCGGGACCGTCATACTCGCCGGACAGCTCGTATGACAAACTTTCCGCTGGCGCGGAATATTGTCTATTCTATATTAGTTATAAAATATACTATTTTTAAATCGCATACCGCCCAGAAATAATGGCATCGTAGAAAGATTTCACTTATTTTTTACTTCTATATCTATTTTTAATATAACTACTATAATTATTATAGGGTATTACTTTTTATTACTTTTTCAGTGTGTAAGTTAAATCTTTGTAAAGTGGGTTCCCGCATAAAGAAATCTTGTATTTTCTCCACATTGAACATTGATTGTGCATAGAATATTTTACATATTTTTTTGCGTTTCTGTTCCTATTTTAAACGAGTACATATTTTGCAAAACATACGGCAATATATACACAAATACGGTAAATAAAATCTACTAAATACATTTAAATTCCATACTCGGACTAATAAGAAAAAAAGTATTACCATAAAAAGATTATAATTTCCAAGGTAAAATCTGGTTAAATTTTATACATCAAAGGAGTTTATTTCTTGTAGAATTTTTTTGTTACAAAACAAATATAATTTATACTGATTTACGATTGTAATTTCACAATTTGCCTTCAAGGTAATAACTTTAATCCAGTTATGAATATAAGCTTTGGCGACATTTTTTTAATCGTTAGAATACCAAGGGAGTGCTTTTTTATTATTCTTGGCCATTTCCATAGTTTACAATAAAAAAAATATTAAAATAAATAATTTCTGGGCATAGCATATTATGATAATATCAAGTGGGCGATATATTGATTATAGTCCTTAAATCTATCCTTAATTTGTCCCAACGTAATTATAAAAAAATTGTAAAAAATATCAACCATCCCAGGAAACCAAAAGACTTTTTTGACGTCAATTATTAGGCACTAACTGAACTACACGACGTCATATTATGACGTCTTGCTGTCGTCCCAGTGACGTGTATAAGTCACAGCCCAGGGACGTAATATTACTGACATAATAACGTCAAAAAAACGTGTTCAACATAATATATATCTTCAATTAATAGTTATTTATGGTATAAAAGAGGAAACTAGGATTTTCCAGATGAGAAAATTAACCTACAAGATCCTATGACAGGAGTTTATAGTCCAAACGAAAATTTCTTGCCATTACTCCCTCCCTTCATATATCTGCTCTTGTCCAGTGAAAGTAATTTTTCACAGGCACAGAAAACCCATACTAATCCGATGATGTACATCAAATTAGCATGGTATAGCGAATGAACATTGTTCAACACTGTTCAGTTTACGTAATTCCAGAAAAATTCTTTACTAACTCACCAATCTTTGATGAATATATAGAATTTATAATTTTTTTTAGTGGTAGAAAACAATATGTGGCGCCACCTATAGCCTCAGCATTAAATTGACGTCCCAGCGTACAATTTCGATGAAGTCCAGATTTGACCAAAAACTAACGTCTTGTCGACGTCTGATATGCGTCGTATGTATGACGTCACAAATATGACGGAAAACTGACGTTGATAGTACGTCGGGGACGTCATTTGGTTTCCTGGGATGTTTCGAGTAATTTTTAAAAGTACTAATTAAACTACCTTTTACATCGGCACTTAGTGCTACTAAGAGTGCCGATGTATTGAAATCTTCGCCGAAAAGTCAAAATCTTTGACCACGTTTTTTTTTCACATTTCTCGACGTTTTAGACCATTCTGAGTCGAAATCAGTAAAAAAAAATTTGCGTCTGTCTGTCTAGGTGTAAACTCTTTAACTCCATTTCTACATGAGATATCGATTTTTTGCATATTGTTTCTTATCGTATTCCGAAGAGCTGATTAGATTTTGGGGGTAAACGATTGGGGGTAAAAATAGGGTAAACTCCTATTTCTAGCGTTTTTTGTTTATAATTAAGGCAAATATTATTGTATTTGGCTAATTTAGCACTTATATAAAAGATAATTTTAAATTGGTCAAAAAATTTTATAAACAACGTTTTCCTAAAAGGCATTGTTTTCAAGATATTGGCGTTTAAAGCAGTAAAAGGTTTTTTTAGCATATCTCACATATTTATAACCCGATTTCAAAAAATTATATTTTAAATAAAAGCTCTTTTTAAGTCCTATAAAAAATTTTATATACAGTTTTTTGCTAGAATATAATGTTTTAAAGATACAGAATTTAAAATCAAACAAAACACCTAGTTTGAAATTTGCAAACTAGATGGCTCTAGTGTACAATAGTGCCGATGCTTTGACATGGTGCTTGCAACGTTTCATCTAGTTACTTAATAATTTAGCTTTTAAAATACTGGTTTTAAAACAATAAGCATCTAATTGAAACCGTTAGTATATATAATTAGAGAACCTGTTAACAAATCCTTTTATTTTTCTGAGCAAAATCGATGATTTTTCTTTCTACGAGCAATCGTAACAAAAGTCAAGCACTTAAATAACAAAAGAACAAAATCGGTCAAGTCAAATTTTTACTGCAATATAACAAAGAACGTTTAAATGTTTTTTAATGGGATATTTTTATAGCAGTTTAGTTATACTTTTTTGTTTTTGTTTCATATATACAGTGCGATTATAAAGTGCCGAACAGTTTGAAAAGAAAATACTCTTCGTTTGAAGCCACGCCTCTGCTAGAGTTGTGCGCGACAAGCCCTTGTGATTGATACGGACAACAGCTCGGTGGCCAGTAAAAAGCACACAGCTTTCTTGCATTTTACTCATCGCTAATGCCAGTTTTGCATTAAAAAGTGTTCGACACTTTATAATCGCACGGTATGTATGAACTATTAAAGTATATGGTTTATTATTCCATCAATCTATTTTCTAATCATCGTACAGAGTGATATTGGTAGACTGACAGTTTCGGGCTTCTGGCCCTCTTCAGTACCAAGAGTCAACTCTGCACGCTGATTAAGAAAACGTTTTTAGACTTTACTCGCAAAAGGAATATAGCCATTAGATTGATGTAGACTTGTGCGCCATCTATTTCTAATTTAGACAACTACTCATACCTCTCCTAATCTGGAGACTTTGAATGGTAGCAAGTTGAAGACTTGTGTGTCTCAAGCACATAGTACCACTAACGGGTGGTTAGACGTAGAATTCGTAAGGACTTTTGGTACTGAAGAGGGCCAGAAGCCCGAAACTGTCAGTCTACCAATATCACTCTGTACGATGATTAGAAAATAGATTGATGGAATAATAAATTAATATTTTTATAATTTTGTTTAAAATTAAAAATTTCTGTCCTTATGGTGTTTTATGTTGCCAACAGTGTTTTCAACCTTCTAGATATTTTGCTTATAAGCATTCTACCATTTTTATGTAGTCATTAATTAAAATAGAAGCTCGCGTGTCTAGTGGTTTACCGCCCTTGGTAAATGCTTCTCTATTATGCCCAAACAAAACTAAAAGTTTTATCGACAGTGTGGTATCTTTTAAACTGAATTTGCTAATATAAAAGTCGCATGCACCTCATTCTTTCATAATAGTATTTTTTTTGTTTTACTTAAAGGCCCACAGATGTCCTTTCAAAAATAGGTTCTAGCTGAACTATATCCCTACAAAGTAAACTCCCTAAGGGCTAGTATATTTATAACCCTACCTCTGAACAACCCTGCATGGAGTAAAATGTATATGGAATGAAATAAATATTTGGTATTCAGGTCAAGGGTAATTTGCCGGAAAATATCCGGCAATAAGCCTCTTATACGATCTGGCATCAAATAATCATTAATATTTTATTATATGAGTCGTATTCAGCCAGTTTGAGCTAAATCCAATACGAAATTAATTAGATTTCTTTATGCTAAAAAACTCAATTAAATAAGGTGGGTGAGCCAATTATTGTCATGCTCCCCTAATACTGCCACCTCTCTTAAACATGTTAGTTCGCCCTCTTTGTTATAAATGGCACTGCCAGTATATCTGTTATATCGAAAAGAAGCCTGTAAATATGATGTATCTGTATCCAGTTGGTAATGGTAAAAACGCAGTTTGTGTTTCGTGTTTTTCCACTATAAAAACTTGTAAAATTGTGATGACTTTCGCAAGCTGGGTAGTATCGATTATGGCAGGGCAATAAAATAATAAGGTAGGTAGTACCTACTAGGTACAAACATGCACTTTTCTTACAATTAAAAAAAAAATTATTTTTTTTTATTGATCACAAAATAAATGATCTGTATTAAAAGGATTTTTATCAGTTTGATAAGACTTATCAGTTAATAAACCCATATGTTGTTGAAAATATACCCGTAATTATAGTTATTATTAGACTTTATCTACATTATTAATATAATATTCATATTTTGAAAAAAAAAATGTTTCTATAGAAATATCATATTAATATTTAAAATAAAATTTCAAATATTCGTGAAATGGAGTTTGGAAAACATACAATATTATCCAAGAGTAATTTAGTGAACATACTAAGATACTATGCATTAGGGTGACCCACCAAAATTTCAAATTCAAAAATTTGGAGGACTTGCTCCTTAAATTTGTTCATTGGGGTAAGAGTATCATCCCTGAATTTTTTCAGAATTTTTGAAAAAAATCTAGAGGTCGCTCACAGCTATTTTTTAAAAAAAATAGATATGTTTCTTTAGCTTTTTTATTTAAAGGCCGAATGATTTTTTATTTATTTTTTTTTAACACGGCACGGCATAAAGGGATAGTAAATGGATAACCTCAAAATAAAATCAGAATGTTTTCTTTCAAAATGGCGGAGCTGTGCCCTTTTAAGTTCGAAAATGCACTACATTGCTTCATTTTGGGCGTAATGACATTTTTGAGAGAATTTTTAAACTTAAAACGGCACAGCTCCGCCATTTTATAAGAAAACTTTCTGATTTTTTTTTTTGGGGTTATCTATCCCTTTATACTGTACTTTAAATAAAAAATCCGCATGCCTGTGAGCATTTTTTCCAAAAATTCTGAAAAAAAATCAGGGATTATACTTTTACCCCAATGAATTTAAGGGGTGAGACCCCCAAATTTTGCTGGGTCACCCTACTATGCAGTTCTGTTGCGGTTTAGTTGTAAATTGTATTATATATGTCATCTCTTTGATTTATATGTATGTAACTATTCATATTATCAACTTCACTACATATACGACTAGTAATATTATTATATATTACCATATAATAGTTCCTAACTCAAATTTATTTGTATTATAACGTGATTTTAGTTCGTCAATTTTCCTTCCTGGTAGATAGTATTGATCAGTTTTACGTGTATTATTCTATTTTATTTATTGGCTTTTATCTTTTGAATAATCGGCCAGATCACGACATAAAAAAATCAGCACTTGGAGAAGACTAATCTCATATGTATGATGTTTCTCCCAAGTTTTAAATTTACTATAATTCATCAATAATATTAAAAACACTTTCCACATTAAATTAAATACACTAATAAAATAAATAAAATCCTGAGCATATCAATGATAGCAAAGTTGTTTATCAGATAAATACGGGATACTTGATTGAGTTGCAGAAATGCGGCTGTATAGGGTAACAAAGAGTGACAGAAGCACGCATACTACATAGTCTTGTGTAACCTAGATCTATAGACGTGTAGGCTGCTAAGTATAATTTTATAGATTCTACTTATGGAGTTATTTTTATTGAATTAATCAAATGCTTCAAATTTAATCTCAAATGAGTGAATATAGCTTTAAATAATTAAACGTCAATAAATGTTTATAGTTTATTGCTAGTACATGAGCCTTAATTTTTCGTTTCATAAACTTCAATTAAATTAAGTCAAAAAATTAAATTACTACCTTTTAAATTTAATTAAGTAGTACAGTATCGAGTAGGTAGTAAATAATTACTTTTATACGAAAAGGAAGGAAATTTGATGTTGAAAATTCACAGTAATTTTATTTATTACTTATTGAAGATGAAAATATCATTCTTTTTTTACATTTTTTAGAACCTTCGAAAAGAGTATGTGTTTTATAAAATGTCTCTCTGTCTTTATGTCCGTTTGTATGTAAACCTTATACAGAGCGTGTCAAAAGTCCTCCTCCCGCCCTTTAACTTTTGAACGGTTTAAGATATCAACTTGAAATTTAAAACACTAATAAAATAAACCAAATAATTTTTTACTATATATTTGATATGCTTAGGCCCTAAGCCTTAGGGGGCACAATGGAAACAGGGGTGTAAGGGGGACATTTTTTAAAATGGAAAGGGGGGTCGTGTGATACATCATTTTAAAGCTTATAAAATTCTTTATTTGACTATATAATTTTTAATTTTTTGAACCTTTTTTTAAGGTTTTCATTTTTCAATTTTTTTTTGCTAAAAAATGCGATTTTTTAAGATTTTTTTTGGAAAATTTTATTTATATCATTCAAAATTAGTTTAAAAGTATAATGAAATAAACCATTTTTCGAAAATTCTTTGATTTTTTTAAAGAAATTTTGACCAAAATCCCTATTTTTGTCGCTGTAAAATAACCCCCAAAAATTTCACCGAAAAAAATAAAAAATGCGTGAGTAAATTATTTTATAAGCTTTAAAATGATGTATCACACGACCCCCCTTTCTATTAAAAAAATCCCCCTTGCCCCCTGCCTCCATTGTGCCCCCTAAGCATACCAAATATATATCAAAATATTATTTGGGTTATGTTATTTATGTACTCCAAATTTCAAGTTGATATCTTAAGCCGTTCAAAAGTTAAAGGGGGGGCGGACTTTAGACACGCTGTACATAAACCTTTTATGTATAACTTTTGAACGGATTATTCGATTTAAAAAAATCTTACACCAAACTATTCAGGACCTTTGTAGTTTGAGTTACGCGAAATATGGTTAACATTGGGGTATAGTAAGGGGGCAAAAACTAATATTTTTGTCAATAACTCAAAGAAATAGCACCCGTCTAGAAAGGGTATCCGCTTCAGCTGGTTTATTTTGTATTTTTATTTTTTTTGAAAGTATATAAATTCATATTTCAAATTTATATCATTGTACGTGAATGATTCAGTTATATTTATTTTGTAAATGAGTCAGTTCATGTAAAATTTGTCAATAAGCCAATTTTACATTGTATTTACCTAAAGCCTGTAATTACTTCATGATATAAATTGTAGCCTTTAAACACCTACCAATATTGGTGCCAAGTATTATTTTACATGAAAAATTACCTGAAAATATTTAAATTTGTCACTTTAGCCAATTTATAAACAGTATTAAAATTTCAGTAAGTGATAAATATTATTTTTTCTTCAAGCGTACTAAAATATTCATATTTTATAACTGAACACACTAGTTAGAAGTGATCTATTTTTTTACAGTAAAAAAATGAGTTCATTGTTGTACGCCGTAAAAAAAAGTTAGTTAGCTAAACCACCACTGGCGGCAGCACTCTTTGACTTTGATGACAGCCATACTTCAAACTTGTTTGTTTATTATGTAAACAGGTGGTTGACTCGAGATTCTGTGCAAAAGCTTTGTGTGAAATTGATTAAAAATGATTGAAGAAGAATGTATGGTTTATATACGTACAAATCTCTCCGAAATTGCAAATGCTACATTAGACATCGAAATCGCGAAAAGTGTACGATTTAGCCTACGAAAAAAATTTAAAATGAGCTAAGGAAGGTTTAAGTTTATTTCGAAAAGGTTTTATTGGCCTATTTTAGTAAAAATACATACTTTATTTCTGAAAAAATTAAATTCAAAAATTAATATTTAAAAAATATATATAGAATGCTTGAAGAAGAAATAGTATGTTTCACTCAGAGTAAAAGTGCTTTTTTTACTCGTCTGTAGTTTCCGGACTCCGCTTCGCGTCGTCCGTAAATTCTACAGACTAGTAAAAAAAAGCTTCACTTTTCCTTTTAGTAAAACAATATTCTATTTTCTACATACCGGATAAGTTTTATGTCCATCCCTAAAATTAAGATTTTCATTTGATAAAAACGAAACCTTGGGGATTTTTTAATAAAATTTAATCCTTAATAGTTAATTTATTGCCCAAAAATTTTGATTAAAATACAATAATATTGGTATAAAAGTCTTTTAAGCAAACTAGATTTAAAATCAAAATAAAAAATTACATTTTCTGTCAAAAATTGAAAAATAGTTAATTCTGAAAATATGTAAAAATATACAGGGTATTCCATTTAAAAATCAAAAGTTGAGGTCAATTCCGGTGAAACCGGAACCGAAACTAAAAAATTAAATTCGCCAATGTAAAATTATACAGAGCGGTCCAAAAGTCCTAACTTTTGAACCAGTTGAGATATCGACTTCAAATTTGGAACTTTTAAATAAGACAACTTAAACTATCTTTAAGCATATACTTAATACTTTCAGCTCTTAAAATGTAGGCAGGGGGCATGGGGGCACATTTTTTTTAATGGAAAGGGGGTCGTGTAATACATCATTTTAAAGCTTATAAAATTCTCCATTTAATTCCATATTTTTAAATAAAAAAAATATATATTTGGGTTTAAAATGGGATTGAAAATGGGCATTAATGTCAAAATTCCTCTAAAAAAACACAAATAATTTTTTTAAAATGCCTAATTTCATCATAAAAAAATGTTAATTATACTTTTAAACTAATTTTAGTTGACATAAATAAAAATTTATAAAAAAAAACTTAAAAAATCGAATGTTTTAGCACAAAAAAAAAAACCTTAAAAAACATTTTTAAAAAATTTAAAAATGTTAGTTTAAATAGAGAATTTTATAAGCTTTAAAATGATGTATAACACGACCCCCCTTTCCATTTAAAAATATGTCCGCCCATGCCCGCCTGCCAACATTTTAAGAACTGAAAATATCAAATATATGCTAAAAGATAGTTTAAGTTGTCTTATTTAAGAGTTCTAAATTTGAAGTCGATATCTCAACTCGTTCAAAAGTTAAAAGGGGGGGGGGGGTGACTTTTGGACCGCACTTTATAAAGCACCAAAGTTTTGTTTTTATCGAATAACCATTAATCTTAATTTTAGGGGTGGAAATAAATAAAACTCACCCGGTATATTACCTATTTTCAAGAGAACGAACGTCCCTAGTGACTAAAATCTGTGCTAATTGTACTGAATATATACATATATTCAGTACATGTATGTAAATTTTGTAAATATATTCCGTTTAAATTTACTTTTAGCACCCTTCCTAACATAAACTTTACAGCAAAACAAACTGTAATAAATTTCAATAAATGATTAAAATTCTGCACGTTTGGGCGCCAAAATTTATTGGAAGTGACTATTTATACGTCCGGCGTGTACGATGCTAAGTATACGTCCTGTATTCTTATTATCTGATTTTTAGGGTTTTAAAAGCTTTTAAAGTATATTTTATATCAGTATTGTACCAATTCTCCCCGGTTTAATGGGGGGCTAAGTCCTCCCCATTAGCATAAAAAAAACCAAAAAGGCGAAACCGAACTAAACCTAAGTTAGGTTATGTTACGTCGGACGTATAAATAGGCAGCTTAAATTCTAGTTTAGCGGTGTCGATTTTCATCCCAAGGGTAAAAACTTTGTTTTGCTAAAATGACTCTGATTGAAATTTAGGTGTGTAAGCCATTTCATTTCATATTCAGCGCTGTTGTAGCTATTTGTTCCGCTACGTTTCTTTAATTTTATTACTGATGTTATGAATATTAATAGTCCAATAGCGGTTACTTTACTTCTTGTTCCTTAGGGATGAATTTTTCTTATCCTCTAACTAGGAAGTTTTAATCAAAAAACTGAATTTGTCATTAACCAAAATTTAGTTAAAATTTCATTTTAAGGATTTGCATTTATTATTTCTAGTTAAATGAATAACTGAATTATGTTATTCAGTAATATTTTAATCCACATTACAAGATGAGAATAAGTAGTAGAACTTTTTCTCTAGGGGGTGTGTTAGGGGGGGTACCAAAATATGAAATCTCTACAGCCTTAAATACCGCGAGAACCGGGGTATGAAGTGTATAAATTTTGGTACAATTTGCGTTACGTAATACTTCAACGTTCCCTAATATCACATGTATATATTTAATCTGAGCGAAAAACTAGTGATTTTTTCTCCATTGTATAGAAATATTACTTTAAAATGATATTTATGTTACAGTAGATTCTCCAAGTTTGGTTAATCCTAGGATTAACGTGTTAAACCTAGGATTTACCAATTAGATGTGGTTAAACTACGAAAAAATGTAGTAGTAAATTTTTGGGTTGGCCAAAGCCGGACAAGTAGGCCATTTCTGGCCCTTTTTGTCACCCCAGGCAATCCCAGCCATTTACTAATTTGAGTCCTCCTTGAACCTGCCCGTCCTTTCAATAAAGGTCAGGATATTGGCCCAGGGCAGATCTCTTAGTTCCTCACACACAACTCTACTCAAATACATCTCTACTCACACATATCTCTACTCACACACATCTCTACTCATTGTCATAAACTTTGACATTTATTTGATTAAAACCAGGATACCAATACAGAACAAAGCACTAACTAAACTTTATTTAATATTATTTTCGTAGATTAGCTTATAAGTTTATTTATTGGAAACAAAATTGCCTAATTTCATGTTACTATTAGTGGTAATAAACCTCATAATAAATTTTGGTTGCAATAAACAAACCTATAAGCTTAATTACAGAAAAAAATATTAAATTAATTTAGGTTGGTGTTTTGTTCCGCCATGCTATCCTAGTTCTAATTAAATAAATGTCAAAGTATATGACAATGAGTAGAGATGTGTGTGAGCAGAGATGTGTGTGAGTAGAGATGTGTGTGAGTAGATATGTGCGTGAGTAGAGATGTGTGTCACCCATCAACAAAGGTACTATGTCATACTCTGTTGAATGCTTTATATCTTTACTTGAATAATATGTAGAATATAACACTGTGTTAAATAATAAATCTACTTTTTGTAGTTTTTGTTTTTTTTTTAGTAGTTAATAGATATAACCGTCAACAAGAACTTTTTTACAAACCAAAACTAGCTTTTACCAACACATAAAATGGAAAATCCCAACTGGAGCATTTATACTATTCAGTTCAATATTTAAAATGTTGCGAAACGTAATGTACCTGCTGAGATTGTGAAATTCCAGTCGTGAAGAAAGATTTCTTCACGTTTCTTCACCGGCATTTTGAATGTAACATCCTCTATTTGCTATTTCATTGCATGTAATACAATACGGTACTTTAAGTTCCGGGTTATGGTTCATTTAAAAAATACATAATTAAATATATATTCGATAAATAACCTTAGAAACAAAATTGAATATTTTCGAATTAATGAAAAAAGAATTATGATGACATCAGTGCTGATAGCCTTAACTGGATATTTTTAACCTTTTAATTTCTACTTTTACTTCTTGAGGTTAGTTAATAAATAAAATACTATGATTACCGAACTGAACCTATAATTTATTGCTTAAAATTATAAAATATATTTTTTATACTTATACATTATTAATTTTTATTTAATCATCAAATTATTTATGAATTACCAAATTAAAATAATACTTTTATGTATTTTTTTTTCTTTAATTTAAGCTACATTATCACTTGATATCAGCCATTTTCTTTTATCCCATTTTCACTCATAATGCTGTCTCTGTCTATAGCTAATTTTTTGTGGAAACGCCGGTTAACCCCACCACTAAATTCGTATAACCGACAGTTCTCACAAAAACGCATTGATTATTTTTTTGACAAGTACCTAACCTAACTTCTCCCAAAAAACTGATAAGGTATATATTTTTTATCTTTCCTTTGGATAAAATATGATGAAAAAGCACTTAAACTACATTTTCAAGTTTATTTGCTCATGGGGAAGGTAATAAACAACAATGATAAGTTTAAATAGTTTTTTATATAAGAATTTAATTTTAAACCACATAAGCAAACACTTAGAAGTTAGAAAATAAAAGTTAAAATACCTTACCTACTCTATTTTTTACATTTTGCATACAAATCGAGAAAAAATCCCAAAGGCCTGTAAATTATGGTGTAAATAAACAATTTATAGGTTAAGTTTTTACGGTTAACCGTATCTAACTCACCTCCGAACCTGTGTTAGACGCGGTTACTGCCGGTTAGTGACGTCATCGCTTCCCCTCACTTACCGTATGTAACCGATTCTCACAAAAACGAGTTTCAGTAACCTGGTTAGTTCCGGTGACCCGAGAAAAAATTGGCTTATGTAAAACCGTTAAAATTTGAAATTTCTAGGGACTTTTGTTATATTTGCTAATATATCCAATCCCATTGTCCAATTTAAATTTTGCGCAAAAAATAGGATACTAAATGGATGCCAACTATGTCAGTCACTCGCACAGAATTGAAGCCTTATCCTTATTCCTTTAAATCATTGCTACAAATTCGCCAGTTGACTAGATTTATGTGTTGAGCTCGCGTCCGAATTTTGGCGCAGTCGGTTCATCTGCCGAATGTGTTATAATTATAATAATGTGGTTACACATTTTTCAGACAAATCTCACACAGAATCATTAAGTTTTCGTTATAGAAGTCCTAATACCTAAATAATGGTAAAGTTTTGCCGGTGACACTAGAACGTATTAAAATCTTACCCAGTTATCCGTGAACAACCAGAAGGTATGATTTTAATTAATACAAAGCGAATTATCTCGATGACTGAGCAACATGTGGCCAAATACCATCGGTCCAGCCTGGACCGTCCAGGGTACACAAACACCGAATAATCTGTATTCTCGCTCAAGCGACTCTATTAACTTATTATTAATGTCAAGATCAAAGCGAGCTGGTGCTTAATACGATATTCTCCAGTGAAATATAAATCGCTGGAGAATCGCATTTGCCATATTATGGCAAATCGAGTTCAAGTTTAATTGAGGTGTTTGCGTTCAAAACCAAATATATCCTCTTTTATAAAATTTTCAGGAAATGAAAAAAAAACGTTTGAAATCTTTACCTTGAATATGAGTAATATTCTGTAAAAGCAGTTTCATTCAACTGGTTTAATTGAAAAGGATAATTTATATTTTTTGTAAAAAAGTTTGCACGCCCCTGTTCAAAATATGTACATGAAAATTCAAAACCTAGTTGCTATAATAATAATAATAATAATAATAAACGTTTATTGTATAAAAGATTACAAATCTTGTTACAAGAAGTTTGAATATATAAAAAAAAATACAAGAGAAGAGAAAAAAAAATACACTAAATACTAAACCCTAACTATTTAAGTAATTTGATGGATATTCATAGATAATTTAATAAAAAGAAAAAGCAGAAATTTTAATACAAAAAAAAAGTTAATTAAAAGAAGAAACGATAATACCAATATTTAAAGGTTAAAGACAAAAA
The DNA here is from genome assembly GCA_958510825.1 of Brachypterus glaber. Taxonomy (NCBI): domain Eukaryota; kingdom Metazoa; phylum Arthropoda; class Insecta; order Coleoptera; family Kateretidae; genus Brachypterus; species Brachypterus glaber. The sequence continues at coordinate 44,250,887 of OY294049.1, read as the reverse complement.
GCATTATTCGTTAGTTATAAAGGAACGGAGCTTTAATAAGTTTCCGATAAAACTGTGCAGCATTTTTATTTTAGTTACATTAAGAAAGTTAAGTGCAAAGACTAGACCGTCTAGGTTAATAAGGCTATCAATGTAAGGTGCACGCAACGGTTTGTACATGGGGCATTTAAAGAAAATATGATCTAAAGTCTCAAACTCGTTTAAGTTGCAAATAGTACATACTTCTTTAGGGTTGATTTTGTAAAAGCTGCCATTGAATGAGAAGGAGGTAGAAAAGCTTGTAGCCATACGTAATTGCATTATTATACGAATGATAGAGATATTATCTCGACAGTATAAATAATTTTGAGGTTCCAGATTAATTCTAAACTTTTGATAAATAGTTGAATTTTTGGAAAAAAATAATGAATTTATGTCATCTCTATGTAGAAATTCGCGAAATTTGTTAAGTAAAATTGGTCTATTGTATTTTATTTTTCTTACTGTTAAATTAGTCAAAAAGTTAGATTCATCAATTTTTTCCAGCATACATTGAAACTGTGCCAACCAGTTATATTTTGTATTACCATTGTTTAAGTTTTGTAAGCGGTTAAAACAAAGCTTGGGGTATCTATGAGCGGGCATTCTAATAAGCTTTTCAATCCAATTAAGGCACATTTTAAAAATCAAGAAAGAAACTTTAACGGACCCAGTTTCGAGTCGTATCATATAATCCGGGGTGTTGCGGGGGAGTAAAAATAATCTTTTAAAAAAGGCCAACTGAACACGCTCAATTTCATTAAAGAAACGTAACGCCCAAACTGGAGAACTATAAAGCAAAGTAGATAGGACTATAGATTCATAAAGTTTAATTCGGGATTGCCAGCTGTTGATTTTTGAGTTTGACAAAAGGGACATAACGGTACCGATTGATTTTTTTGTTTTATTGCATGCTTCTTTGGTCATTTCAGCGAATAGCCCTGACTGAGAGAATGTAACACCCAGGTAAACGTACTTGTTTACTACTTCAATATTTTCGCCGTCATATTTAAAGTTTAAGTCACGTGAATACCTAAAGCCACCCTTGGTAAAACAGATTATTTTCGTTTTTTTAATGTTAATTTTAAGGCCATTTTCATTTGCATACTGAGAGAGAATTTTGAGTTTACGTGAAATATCAATGGGCGATTCCCCAAAAATGACCAAATCATCAGCGTATAAAAGCATAAGTATGTCCACAAGACCATCCACATTAACACCCAAGGCTCCATTTTCCCTAAAATATTTTTCTATGTCAGAAATAAACAATGCAAAAAGAATGGGGCTTAATGGTTCACCCTGTAGAACTCCCTCAGAAATGTTGTAGGGTTTTGAATAGCCTTCAGCAGTTTTTATTTGTGCAATTGCTTTGTCATACAACATTTTGAGGATCCTGATTATTTTCGAACTTACTCCAAGAGAGTGTAATTTTTTAAACCAAGTATGGGGAATGATCATTCCCCTAGTTGCTATATCTCAAAGGGTTCCTGGTCAAATAAATACGGAATTTTTGAAGCGGCGTAGCTCCCTTACAAGCCGTTTTTCGACATATTAAAGCAACTGTTTTCATATTTTTTTTTATACAGATTCGACCCTTAAAATTAGGTGGGTTGGTTCTGAGACACCCTGTATATTAATTAAAAGTTAACAGTAAAATCGAGAGAAAATTAGTTATTGTACTAAAACTGAAAAGGGTAATTAAAACGTGTCTGATCAAGAATGCTTTGCACAATGATCCTTTTATTAACATCCTGTTTACAGGATTATTGGCACGTCCCAAATAAAAAAAAATCGTGAAGATATATGCGATAAATGCTACGCATTCCATTATATACTATTCACAATAATTGCTATATTGCCTTTTCTCTATACCGGGTGTTTTTTTTTAACCTGAAACTTTCAAATATCTGAAATACTATGCATTTTAGAAAAAAATGTCGGACAAAATTTGTTTATTTTAATGGTGGAAACAAAATGGCGTATTTATTTTTAACGGATAGTTACGTTTTCAAGGTCATTTTAAAGTCAATTTTGTTTTTTTTTAAGTACAAACATATATTTTTTTACTGTTATTTAATTTCCCTCGAAAAAATAAAATTCTCTTATAAAAAACTTTTTTTGATCGGAATTTTAGTTGTTTTAGTTGCAGAGATAACACAGCCACACAAAATTAAAAAAGTTGCATCTCCGAGGAACTTGACTAGTCAATCCCTCTGTATTTTGAGCCGCTGAATCCGAATCTGAGGTCGGAATTTAAAAGTTAGCTCCAATTTTCAACAGAACCTCAAAAAACATACTTTTCGCAATGATATGATATAAAAAAAAACGCAAAAATTGTTTTAAAATTAATTTTATTAATTTGACGTTCACTTATTTTCTGACAGCAGACATGTAAAATTAGCTGACTGTCACTTTCCGACCGCTGTCATGGCAACAGGTAGAAAATAGCACTAACTAGGTCGTAGGAAAACGTATATTACTCCTGTGCTGTAAAGTTGCGAGGTGTAAAATAAAGATAGACATTTATTATTAATAAATTATTAATTTCTGAGGCGAAAATAATATTTTATCATCTTTTTGACAAGGAAGACGTTTTAAGTAATTTGAATTTGAATTTTAATGTGTCCTTGCCAGAGGCGTAGTCGGCCACAAAAAAGGAAAGGATAAGGGCTTTTTTAAAAGAAAAGAAGCCTTAAAAAATACTTTCAAATTAAAAAGTAGAATTTCCTTCCGAGCCCCCTTAGGACTACTCCACTTGTTTGATACTCTTCTCAGTGGGACTGTATTGATGGTAATTCATGGGATAACTGGTGATCAAATTAATATTGCTATTCAAATGTGCTACTCACGCACTTACCGTTGAGATGTTGTGTCCATGCCGTATCTAGCCGGCTAGGATGAGATGCGATGAAAGGCGGTGTATGGCACTATTGAGAGCGCATAATATAAAGTTATGTTGCACATTAAACCCTTAGAATGCACACGCGGGTTTTTGTGGTTAGAAATACACGTACGTGAGCGGTGAGAGATTTTCTTGTTCTTCTGTTTCACTTCATTTTTCGCCACTAGAGGGCTAAATCAGGCATGCGCACTTATACTCATATAAGCGCGGATAAATATTTAAATGAAGTTAAATTATATTAATTCAAAATATATATGAATAAACCAAAAATAACGAGAAGATCGAACACCACTGGTCCTCACTTTACCTTCCCGACTTGAATTATTTTTGTATACAGTAGTTTATTCTTGTTTGGTCTAATAAAAATAAATATAAAAGTGACGATACTAAATTGTTTTGCAGAAAATTTATTATTCAGCATGACATTTTTATCACAAATTCATCTTTACGATTCTGAAAAACCTTACTTTAAGTAATGCAAGACATTGTTAAAAATAATATTTTACTTGTATTTTTTTTTACTTGAAAGCAAAGAACTTTTACCTAAAGAAGTAATTTCAGACCAATGTTTATGAATGTGTCATCTTTTTGTTTGGTTATTTACTAACAGAAACGCATTCAGCTTTGCTGTGTAAAATGTAGATGTCGCTAGTCGACTTTCAGGCTACCTAGTAGCGATGTTGCGTAGTTTCCACTTTCTCATGAATTCAAATCATTATACTTAAATTAAAAATGTAAAAAACTTTATTGTGTTTACTATAATTATGTTTTATAATATAGTATATTTAAATCTATTAAAATTAAACTACTAGTTCATATAAAACTCATACAGAACTAATGTTTCTTAAAATTTACAATAAAATATCCAAAGTATATGTTTCCAATCGGCAACACTGTCAGTCATTTTACGACATTAGACTATGAGTTTACACATTCTTTCTCTCTCTTTAGGCGTACTAAGTGTAAACAATAGTCACTCCCCACCAGCCCCTCACCGTAGTTGGTTCACGCTTCAAACAAAGCATACGGTAGATTTCATCATGCTCCTTCTTGAGGTAAAAGTTCTTTGCTTGAAAGTTACATTAAAAGAAAATAATTTGAAGGAAATTAAAAACCTTATAGATACAAATTAATCTTGTCTAATCGGGGCAGTTTCGTAAGATTTTTAATGATCTGGTGCCGTTAAAATATCAATTTTCAATTAATTTTAATTGACGTCGAGATTTTCATCGGAAAATTAATCTAAAATTAATACATATTTTCCTGGAAGCAAATTATCCAGGAAAAAGCGTTTTATTGCAAATTCTACAGAAATCTATCGTCGAAAATGGGGGGAAAAATGTCCATTTATCTTTTTCCTTGTAGTAATTATTTTCCTTTTTGTTTTAGGTAAGTCCAGTTTTCATCTATTTGAAGACCTATTTGTAAGTATATTACTTAAGTGAAATATTAAAATTAAGACAAAAACGTACATTTTTCTACGACTGCTTTAGAATGTAAGCAAATACACACACTTTTCAAACACAGAATGAATCCATTCTAGCTCTAGATACGGTATGAATATTCCGTATCAAGTATAAAGAACTTTCACTTTCTAAGTTTCAGATTAATCCCTGAAGATGTCTCTAGTAGTAAGAGACGAAACGTCGGAAAGTGAAAATCCATTAACACAGTCTAAACCCGAAAGTGAAAGTTCTTTATATCATAATGGCCGTGAAAGCTTAAAATCTAAAATTCCGTATCAAGTGTTAGAATGAGCACACGTAGTGCCATCACTTATTTATAAAAGTAAAGAAAACTGTAGCAAAATTAGCAAATATATATATATATATATATATATATATATATATATATATATATATATATATATATATATTACCATGAAATTGCGTTAAAATTACATAAAGTTTATTAGTTTTTCTTAATATTTGACCACTTTTTTATCAATTTAGTTCAAAAAATTAAAACTGCTCCATCTATTGTTAAATATTTAAACCTGGTATCTGTCACAACAGTCTGACATAACCTTCAATTTTTGCATTATAATTTGTAAATATGTGCTAAAATTAAATAAAAATCTTTTTTAAGTGCTGATTTGATAAAATTATTAAATAACATTAATTGCTTTATTTAAAAATATGTGTTTTGTTGCATTTGCAAAGTCGAGTCACAAAAAACATTGTTTTTTACCTTGTCCGCAGTTTAAAGCCATACAGTGTTTCATATTTGGAGTCGAAGAAAAAGTATAGTCTACAACACGTATGGAATAGTCATTCCGCGCTCGCCGGACCGTCATACTCGCCTGCCGGCTCGTATGACAAACTTTCCGCTCGCGCGGAATATTGTCTATTCCGTACTAGTTATAGAATATACTATTCTGTGTGGTCAAGAAGATTTTGTTAACGTATAATTTTTTTTATTTATTTATTTTACGGGTAAACCCAATTTACATAAAAATCACAGTTGGAAACTGTGTATGAACAGCTTCATTCGGTCTAAAGAGGTTTTCAATTTAAATGAATACTCAGAATATTCTCAGTTAACTGTACTCAGTTAAATAGAAAACCCCTTAAATGTTGGATTTTTTTTGTTGGATTTTAAAAGTCGACTTAAAAATGGCGCATATCAGTCCTAAAAAATAGACTTTAGATCTGGCAGCCCTATAACTAGTTCATTTCGAACTGGTTCTCAGTGTGAACCATTTTAATTAAATCGTATGACACAAGTGTTTAGAAAACACAATAAAGCTGGTGAAAATATCACAGTGGATAATAGGATTGTAAATTGCGCTAAAAAGGATTCATTGTTTTATTTTTACGAAATGTTGCTTAGCGCTATTAGGAAAACAAAGATAATAAATTTAATTTAAATTTGGACGATAATTGTAATGCAAAAATAATGTTAAAGTTGGGTAAATAAATTAGTTTAATAACTATAACAGGGTGGTCCAAAATTTTAGTATGATAACATTGCCCGTAGAGGGGTTATTTTTACCCGACGACAGCAACGCGGAAGAGGGGTTATGGATTTTCTTAAAAATTGGAACTGTGTGTGATTGGCAAATTCTTAAAAATTAAAACTAAAACCAAAGCCTCTAATACCTTTTTCTCTCGCAAAAAAAAAACATTTGTTTTAATGGAGCTCTCTACAACTAGAATTATGAAACAAAAGACGTCTACCCTATCTCTATCTCATGTGTGCTACACTTTCCAGCCAACCAAATAAATACTGTATTTGTTTTTCACACAACAAATACAGTATTTATTTGGTTGGCCGGAAAGTGTATCACTGAGCGGCACGAACGAACATAGCTAATGTGAATCTGTAGAATAAGATAATTCTACTAAAATTTAGATGGCGCCAGTGATTTCTTTAATAAAAATAATATTGTTAGACTTTTCGCCCGGACAAGTAAATATTGTATTTGTTCAACAAAGAACAAATACAGAATTTGTTTGGTTGGGTGGAAGTGGGAGTGTATGTATGTCTTCTATTCTTTTTGGGTAGAACTTTTATCCCTGTCTAATCTAACGGGAGAAATCGCCATTGAAAACTCCTTTGGTTATTTGAAAAATCTGGTATCCAAACAATAGATGCAAAAGTGTGGCTTAAAAAAAGTTATTTTTAAACAACCCAGTTTTAAAAATAATCGTCTGCTTTCATAAAACATTTCAAACAGGAAATTTGGTATGTATATCTGTTTGCAGAAACAACGCCTATTTGTTTTTTAACCTACCATTCAATATTTTTCAAAATCAACATTGTTTTGTCATCATTAAATGTTAAATGTAGATAAATCTGTGATGTAAACTAGTAAACCCTCTGTTTTATTAAGACTGGATAATATTTTAACCCTGAAACACACACGTGGGGTCTGCTGGACCCCCATCAAACTGTAAGCTACCGTTCGGTGCATAAGTTCTTAAGAGATCTAAAACTAAATAATTTATTGGGGGTACATCCACACCCCAAGTGTGTACTTTTGTTCTAAAGTGGCGCGTTTGTTCTTAAGGGTTAAGTTAAATTGTAATTCCTAAACGAAATGTCCTATTGTGTAACACTGTAGGAGCAACCGTTTAAAAAAAAATGCAATTAAGAGGAAGGAACATTTTGCGTCACCAAAAACGTTACTTTTTAAAAGGCTTTTACTCCTTTAATATTAAATTTAGGTGTTTTGGTGAAGAATAATTTTTTGCTAAGTTTTAAATGAAGAATCACCCTGCAGCATTAAAATTTTATTGATGCTTTTTTTTTGTTCCCCATTTAATATGTCATCTTCGAATGGCCGTATCTCCTTTAGGGCTCATTTCCGGACCAACCTTTATAAAAACTTTTTTCATATTTTTGGATGCAGAATCCAAACCTTCATAGAAACTTTTTTCATATTTTTGGATGTAGAATCACCTCTTTTGGCATGGCAGTTACTGATCACCCTGTATATAGTATCTACTCTTTCTTACATTAAGCTAATCTCAGCAGTAGATTCGGTCGCCTACTTTGGCTGCTAGCGAAACTCAGCAAACAGCTGAAATTTGACAATTGACGTTGACAGTTGAATGGTTTTAGCTGAGTTTCGCTGACTTTCGCTGAGCTCCATTAAACGCACCTATTATATTATCTTATGCTTATTAGCAGTGTATTATTTACTCAATATTCCCATACAGATGAATCTGATAAATTATATTACCTACAAATAATTATTATTTTAATTTGAAAGCTTTAATTAAAATGTACAAAGTATATAAATAATTATAATTAACTATCTATTTATGGAAATTCCAATTGATTTATTAACATAAACATACAGTAGTGTATTGCAATTACATTCCTAGTTCATGAACATTTTGTTTCAAATAAATGATTCCCTATAATTACTGTGAAAATAACTTCATTTTTATACATACCGGGTGTTTTTTACATTGGCACTTAGTGCTACTAAGTGTGCCGATGTATTGAAATCTTCGCCGAAAAGTCAAAATCTTTGACCACGTTTTTTTCACATTTCTCGACGTTTTAGACCATTCTGAGTCCAAATCAGTAAAAAAAAATGTTGCGTCCGTCTGGCTGTCTGTCTGTCTGTCTGGGTGTAAACTCTCCAACTCCATTTCTACATGAGATATCGACTTGCGGTTTTTTGCATATTGTTTCTTATCGTATTCCGAAGAGCTGATTAGATTTTGGGGGTAAGGTGGTAAGAATAGGGTAAAACTCCTATTTTTAGCGTTTTTTGTTTATAATTAAGGCAATTATTATTGTATTTAGTTAATTTAGCACTTCTATAAAAGATAATTTTAAATTGGTCAAAAAATGTTATAAACAACGTTTTCCTAAAACGCATTGTTTTCGAGATATTGGCGTTTAAAGCAGTAAAAGGTTTTTTAGCATATCTCACACATTTATAACCCGAGTTAAAAAAAATTATATTTTAAATAAAAACTCTTTTTAAGCCCTATAAAAAATGTTATATACAGTTTTTTGCTAGAATATAATGTTTTAAAGATACAGAATTTAAAATCAAACAAAACACCTAGTTTGAAATTTGCAAACTAGATGGCTCTAGTGTACAATAGTGCCTATGTGTTGACAGGGTGCTTGCAACGTTTCATCTAGTTTAATAGACTAGATTATTCGATTTCCTTCGGCCTAATGCTATGCAAAGGAATCTGCGATATCACAGGAATATCTCTGCAATTTGACGGAATTCAACATCGGTATTCAAAAATTAATATACTACAGTTATGATATTTATTTAAAAATATTTATAATATTTGCTACGTTTTCTGTTTTAGATGTATTAAATTATTGTTTTGGACTTGTTTTTTCGTTTGGTTTTCGCAGCATTTGATTATCTCTAAGTTTTCGAGAAAATCGTTGGGACACCCGGTATAAATATGTTTTTAATCAGGCATATAGGGTGCATTTTTTGTAGACGGCCTGTTTGTTAATATTTTTTTCAACAAACCATTTTAATGTAAATTTAGGATACTCCGTTTATGAGTAGGATGAAAAAAATGCATATTTTATTATTAATAATATGTCAATACATAAATGCATTGTTTATCGAACAAATAAATCTTATCAAACACTTCTTGCATCATCGCGAATGAAGTGGACATCTGGTCTGGCCTTGGATCTTGTATCTTTTGCATAAAACGAGCAGTTGTTGTTTTATGCAATTTTTTTGCACATCCTTATAAATTATGCAAATTTTCGATTGGAATTTGACATTGATTATTTTCAGCCTTGAGACTCCTCCATATAAAGAGTCCTGAATTATTGGTTTAATAATAATAAATAATCCTTTAAAATAAAAAATTATATATTTATATGTTAAACTAGATGAAACGTTGCAAGCTCCCTGTCAAAACATCGGCACTATTGTACACTAGAGCCATCTAGTTTGATAATTAGGTGTTTTGTTTGGTTTTAAATTGTGTATTTTTAAAACATTATATTCTAGCAAAAAACTGTATATAACATTTTTATAGGGCTTAAAAAGAGCTTTTATTTAAAATATAATTTTTTGAAATCGGGTTATAAATATGTGAGATATGCTAAAAAAACGTTTTACTGCTTTAAACGCCAATATCTCGAAAACAATGCGTTTTAGGAAAACGTTGTTTATAACATTTTTTGACCAATTTAAAATTATCTTTTATATAAGTGCTAAATTAACCAAATACAATAATAATTGCCTTAATTATAAACAAAAAACGCTAAAAATAGGAGTTTTACCCTATTTTTACCCTCTTACCCCCAATCGTTTACCCCCAAAATCTAATCAGCTCTTCGGAATACGATAAGAAACAATATGCAAAAAACCGCAAGTCGATATCTCATGTGGAAATGGAGTTAGAGAGTTTACACCCAGACAGACAGACAGACAGACGGACGCAAAAATTTATTTTACTGATTTCGACTAAAACGTCGAGAAATGTGAAAAAAACTAAGTGCCGATTTAATTATGTTTTTAATAGAACGCGAATGTATTGGCGAAAAATATAAAAAAACAACTAATACATTTAAATTAATGTGGCAAGAAATTTGAAAAATTAACTCCCGTTAAAACTATAAATATAAACTTCTCGTTAGACCAATTAGGTATTTTACTTAAATGGAAGAAAATTGTTAGAATCTACATTTCCTTCAAATTACCCTTTTTAATTATTCAAAAATAAAGTATATTATCAAGATTTAAATTAAAAGAGTTTAAAAATAAATTTTATTTCGGAATTTAACATTTTATCGTCGTTAAAATTCATTTTCCGTTTTTCGTGTAAAGCCTTTACCTGCAAATTAAAAAACGTAAACTTAAAAAAAGTCAATGAGAGAATTGGGTATTTTAAAAAGCTCCTTTCAAATAAATGTTTCCAATACCTTGAAGCTTAAAAAAATAAAAGTTAAACAAGCCAAAATAAATAAAAGTGATTTTGGAAAAAATAATATTTTTTGCAAATTAATTTTTGATTTTCCAAAAGTAATTGTTCCTAAAAAATCCGACTTTTGTTTCTGCTTTTTTTTTTGGTTTTCCTTCCTATAACTTTTTTTTTTGTTTTTGGAGGGGTTATTTTAATAAACAATTTTTCCTAAAAATTTTTGGTGTTGACATATGTCAGATAAAGTTTTTAAAGTATTTTTTTAACTCTTAGCCTACTTAATAATTGTGTAAAACTGTGACTATAGACTAATCTAAATGTAATGTGTTTGACTCGCTAAGTTAAAAATATATTTTTCGGGGACCCCATTTCACCACCTTTTCGAGGTTTCTAGCATCCAAAGGAACCCGATCCAGGACCTGGCGATTTGCAAGTAGCTTAACTAGAATGTACTTAAAGACATACAGGGTGATCCATAACTGGCATGCCAAAATTTAAGAGTTGATTCTAGATCCAAAAATATAAAAAAAGTTCCTATAAAGGTTGGTCCGGAAATGAGCCCTAAGAGATCTAGGGCCCTTTAAAATTGTAATAAAAATAAGGTTTTTAATTAATAACTCGGGTACCGTTTAAGCTAGAGCGGCGAGCTTTTGCATGTATACTAGTATTAATAAGGGCAATAAGTTTATGTTAATTTATTTTTTTAATTTATCCAGAGGCGTACCCAGACGGACAAAATATATGAGGCTTAAAACATTTTTGCCCCAAACTTTTCTATGTGTATGTTTTTTCGATTTGTTGTAAAAACTATAGATTTCTAGAGTAAAAATACATATAAAATATCATATAGTGTAACACTGTAGGAGCAACCGTTATCAAAAAAAAAAATGCAATTAAGAGGAAGTAACATTCTGTGCCACCAAAAACGTTACTTTTTAAAAGGCTATTACTCCTTTAATATTAAATTTAGGTGTTTTGGTGTATAATACTTTTTTGTTCAGTTTTAAATGAAAAATCACCCTGCAGCATTAAAATTTTATTGGTGCTTTTTTTTGTTCCCCATTCAATACGTCATCTTCGAAGGGCCGTAGCTCCCTTAGGGCTCATTTTCGGACCAACCTTTATAGAAACTTTTTTTCATATTTTTGGATCTGGAATCACCTCTTAAATTTTGGTACGCGAGTTCTGGAACAGGCTGTATAAAGAATACAGCCGGGAGCAATTAATGAAATAAAAATGTTCACCACCTCTTAAAATAATTGTTTAAAGTCTTTCTTGGACCTATTATTATACTATTCTAGCTTTTACGCGCTGCGAATAGTACAATAATGCTGTCAATATTGTAAATATGTTCTCGTTGGCACATTTCAGACTTTATCCGAGATTTTATCTGTAATTTGATACCATAAATATGGAAGAGAATTATTGGATGATGGATAGATTCCATTAGGTAGTTTGAAGGCAACTCGTTTACGGAAAATCCGAGAGAAAATCGAAATACAACGTCTAAAAAATGTTAAATTTAAATTTTATTTCGATAGCTTCAGATATATGGACTTATTTTACAATAAAAAATGATCTAAATATTCAAATAAGGGGTTTATCTTCAAAATTTAAAAATATTTTATTTCTAAAAAATTTTTTTATGTAAAAAATATCATTGTGAAATTTTGTAGGTAGGTATGTTTCTTTATATTTAAAAAATGCATTTTTTTTTTAATTTTTAAAAATTTCTTGCCATAAAATATTTTTAACAAAGAAACATAATAAAACGGTGGTCGCCATGATTCCGGCCGTTTGGATGGACTAAAAATAGGAAAACGGGATATTATTCAGTATTGTATTGAAGTCGCTATAGCCCTATCTAGAAGAAATTTTGTTGGCCAAAAAATAAAAAAATGGTAGACGTTTTTCTTGAAAATTACTTAAAATTTTTTGAAAAACGTTCGACATTTTGTTATTTTTTGACCAAAAAAAATTTTTCTAGATAGGGCTATATTGACTTCAATACTGAACGAGGGGCATGTCACAGGGGCGGTATTTCGTCCTTTCGAGAGGCGATCTCGAGGAAATATTGGCGATATTGATTACTGGAAAGCTGTAAAAGGCGATATCTCGTCCCGAAAATGAAGAGTGACATACCTCTCGATACTGAATTTTTTTGAATCTATTTTTTTTAATCTATTTTTTTTTGTAATTTTTAAACATAAATACATACATACATACATACATACCTACAAAATTTCACAATATCTTTTTTTTTGTATAAAAAAAAATTTTAAAAGAAATATATTTTTAAAATTTAAAAATACATAGCAGAAATCTCCTACATGCATAATATTATAAAAACAAACACTAGTGTTTTTTAATATTCCTAAGCAATAATAAATTAACTTGTATTACAACATATCGATCCAGTTTTGCCATAAATCCACAACGAGTAGGTGTAGGATATAGCATAATATATATATTATGTATTATTAATTCATAAACTTTTGAATACACTTGATTTTATTTTGAATTAATTTTTTTATTCAGGACTTGCAGTCATTTAATTAATAATAGTTATGTAGAACTGGTGCACATGGGAAAAAATATTCTAATATGAAGTATTTATGGTTCTGGTTCCAAGTTCCAATTTTTTTCAAGTTGAATTAGTACTTTCTTCCAAGAAATTAGTTTTTCCCTTTTTTTACGTATTTAACTTCAATGAAGCAAAACATTTGATTCAAGTATCACTTACTTGTTTTCAGTAATCCTTTCTCTGTATCGCGGATTACTTAATACCCTTAAAAACTGGCGGGCAGCGGACTCCATGTCGTCAATCCTATGCGGCTGCTAAGAACATGGTAACTGTTCGATAGAAATCAGTTTTATCTATATATTTATCTTAAGTATTTAAAATTTTAGGTCTCGAACCTTGACATGTCACAGTTTTGCCTCAGCCGTAAAATTAATTTACGATGCCAAGTATATTAAATATTGTTGTAAAGGTATAAAATAATAATTATTTCTATTAACACATTTATTTTATGATCTTTTGTTTTGAAATTATTAATAATGCAATTAAATTCATAAAATTGCATTGATAACCTATCGTTAAACATTGGATAAAACAAACCTTGGTTTGGTTAAAAAATCTTAAAGACGTAAATATTTTTATTTGTAAAGAATGATTTTTAAAATAAACAAAGTATATTTGCCCTTGTGTGTTAAATTCTTGTAAACAATATCCACACTGTAAAAAAGTCAGCGAATTTTATCCCTCCCTAGTTAATTATAGTTTTCGATGTTTTCCTTTGTGTTTGGAATCCTAAAAGTTGTTTTCATGACTAGTTTAGATTCCAAGTAAAAAAAAAACATTTTTTATACCCACATTAAAAAAAAAATAAATAAAAATGTTAAGTTAAATTTAGCGCAGCCCTCAGGAGACGTATTCTTCTCAACCGGGGAGGTGAAAGACTGATAGAACGAGTCTTAGGTTGTGATCGTACTCTATTGGTTTCAACACTATAAGTCATATTCTAAGCGTTGTTCTATCAGTCGTTCTACTCCACGAAATTCAAGAATACGTCTCCAGGTCATTAGAACGAGTATTTTGAAAACCCATTAAATGGTAGGTATTAAGATTATTTGGGAATTCTGAAAATAAAAACCCATCAATATTAAAATATACCTACAAGTTACAAATAAATTGTCAAACGACAATGGATTAACATTTTTATACCTTATTTTAAAAGAATAATGACTTAAAAATTTATTGGGGTGGTTCTAGATGATTTTAACCGAATAAAAATATTAATTTGACTCCAATACAATCTCAAACGCCAGAGACAATTACATCGGCACTTAGTGTTACTAAGAGTGCCGATGTATTGAAAAGTCAAAATCAGTAAAAAAAAAAAATTGCGTCCGTCTGTCTGTCTGTCTGTCTGGGTGTAAACTCTAACTCCATTTCTACATGAGATATCGACCTGCGGTTTTCGCATATTGTTTCTTATCGTATTCCGAAGAGCTGATTAGATTTTGGAGGTAAACGATTGGGGGTAAGAGGGTAAAAATAGGGTAAAACTCCTATTTTTAGCGTTTTTTGTTTATAATTAAGGCAATTAAAAATGTTATAAACAACGTTTTCCTAAAACGCATTGTTTTCGAGATATTGGCGTTTAAAGCAGTAAAAGGTTTTTTTAGCATATCTCACATATTACCCTATTTCAAAAAATTATATTTTAAACAAAAGCTCTTTTTAAGCCCTATAAAAAACGTTATATACAGTTTTTTGCTAGAATATAATGTTTTAAAGATAAAGAATTTAAAATCAAACAAAACACCTAGTTTGAAATTTGCAAACTAGATGGCTCTAGTGTACAATAGTGCCGATGTTTTGACAGGGAGCTTGCAAAGTTTCATCTAGTTTAATAAATAGTTATTACTTATTTCAGACAGTTTCGTGTGTTTTTTTTGCTTTGCCTTGATAAAGGTTGAAAAATTGCACGAAACTGCCGACAAAAAATTAAATTCATAAAATAATTACTTTTATTTGTTTAATACATATACATTTTACGATCAATATTTATTATCTCGATCTCAAATTACAAAGAACGAACAGTTCCATTAGAGAAAAGTAACTACTGTAATTAATTATTTAATTGTTAATTATTATTAACACATTATTTATATATTTGCATTCATTGTTTGATCAAAAACATTACATATGTATATTAGGGTGGCCCTGAAAAAAGTCTTTATCTGGGAGGCCCCCTAAATTTATTTCAATTAGTTTAAAAACGATGTGTACCAAATTTTAGGGACCCTTAAATCGTAGATACCACTCAAAACTTTTGGTAAAAGTTTTTCTACCTACTAATGGCATCAGATTTACCTCTAGTATTTCTGGGAGGCCCCCTACATTTATTTTAATTCGTTTAAAAACGATGTGTACCAAATTTCAGGGACCTTAAATCGTAGATACCACTAAAAACTTTTGTTAAAAGTTTTTCTACCTACTAATGGCGTCAGATTTACATCTAGTATTTCTGGGAGGCCCTCTACATTTATTTTAATTCGTTTAAAGACGATGTGTACCAAATTTCAGGGACCTTAAATCGTAGATACCACTAAAAACTTTTGGTAAAAGTTTTTCTACCTACTAATGTCGTCAGATTTACCTCTAGTATTTCTGGGAGGCCCTCTACATTTATTTTAATTCGTTTAAAGACTATGTGTACCAAATTTCAGGGACCTTAAATCGTAGATACCACTATAAACTTTTGGTAAAAGTTTTTCTACCTACTAATGGCGTCAGATTTACCTCTCTAGTATTTCAGGGTTTACCCCACCCTAATTACTTATCTTGAAACTATTCTTCAAAACATCTTGCCTGTAAAATAATGCATCTTGTGAAATCACAGCAATCGGTTTGTTGTTTTATAACTCACCACACCTTAAAGTGTTAAGAACTGTTTTTAGTGGTATTTTGGTGTCTGCTAGTGATTGTTTTAAATATATTTATACATATTGGTGTGTTAATTGAGTCAACAGAGATAGAATACAAATTAAACATTTGTACAGCGCATTTTTTTAAGTTAGTATACAGTTATTTCTAAATTTACATAGACCGCGTTACAAAAGTATAATCAAAGTGTTATTTATAATGTATAAAGAAAAATTTTCATTAATAACTAGCCTTGAAATCCAGACAAAATAAGGTTTAAATATTTTTTATCCAATACATACAGATAATAAGACAATTATCAGCTTTATTTTAAATACATAAACTCAATAATAACCCCCGCGTGGCTTTTACTTTATTGAGTGGATAATTATTTATTTTACCCACTCAACTGTCACTTGTCAAATTATTTTCTTGTAAATGTCATTAAAATTTTTAATAAAAATATGAATTCTTAAGCTATTTATTGGATAAAACCTTGTATGGCACTCATGGGTAAACCGATATTGCCCTCTCGAAAATTAACCTGCTTGGCTGGCAGGTTAATTTTCTCATGGGCAATATCTTACTTTACCCACTAGTACCATAAAAAACTACTATTCTGTGATACTTATTTTATATTCAGTTAGTAGCTACTTGTTTCCAAGAAATTAGTATATAGTCAACTTAAAATCGCAAACAAGTTGCAAAACAACTTTACACTACGATATTTCAAGAACGCTTTAACCCAGAGACTTGAAATTTGAATCAAATTTTCTCTACTACTTAGAAAATCTTTTTTCCAAATTTCAAGTCTCCAAACGAGGCGTCAGCCAAGCAGGTTAATTTTCGAGAGGGATAAACTAGACTTTCGTGACTTTTTTACTCAATCCCCTTCTCGGTGTAATGTTCACCAAATACAGGTAGATTTTTATTAAGCTTGTTCTTAAAATAGTAATTTATGGTACTAGTGGGTAAAGTAAGATATTGCCCATGAGAAAATTATCCTGCGAGGCGTTAGCCAAGCAGGTTAATTTTCGAGAGGGCAATATCGGTTTACCCATGAGTGCCATACAAGGTTTTATCCAATAAATAGCTTAGGAATTCATATTTTTATTAAAAATTTTAATGACATTTACAAGAAAATACATTGACAAGTGACAGTTGAATGTGTAAAATAAATAAATATTCACTCAATAAAGTAAAAGCCACGCGGAGGTTATTATTGAGTTTATCTATTTAAAATAAAGCTAGTAATTGTCTTATTTTCTGTATGTATTGGATAAATGTTTTTTTTACTATTAATTTATTATTTTTATTGTGAAATAAAATGGGGCACCCGGTATATGTCTAATCCCACATTCGTGACCACAGCTAAAATATTGGGCTTTAGAAATATCTATTCTGTATACGGTACATACTTATTTACATACATATGTGTCAACGAAGCTAGTTTCGATAACAACCCAAAATATATTTAATAATAATAATTAAATTTTATATTATTTATTATTGTTTTATGATCAGTCCGCCACTGTAAATTCATTTATTTCATTTATTACTAATAAATTGTATTCCATTTCTGAGAAAAAGCTATTAAATATATTATCGATGTATTGGGTACCTAATCAAGTTTAATTCAAAGTAAGAAATATAAAATTCTTTTGTTTAAGCTTTTACTTACATCTTGGAAAATTTTATAGGTTATTA
Source organism: Brachypterus glaber (assembly GCA_958510825.1). Classification (NCBI taxonomy): domain Eukaryota; kingdom Metazoa; phylum Arthropoda; class Insecta; order Coleoptera; family Kateretidae; genus Brachypterus; species Brachypterus glaber. The sequence continues at coordinate 44,233,450 of OY294049.1, read as the reverse complement.
ATAAATTTTATACTAGACTTTATAGCACATAAAAGGTTATTTTTATGAGTTTGTACTCTCAATCTCGAGGATTTCTATTTCTGATTTAAACTGTGATCCGTTGATAGTGACTCATATTGAAAGATTGGGCCGCGCGGGGAACGGGACGCGAAGAGGGTAGACCAAGCATAGGCGTTGCGGGTAAGGAAGCGTAAAGCGGGAGGTTGCTTTACACCTAGTTTGAAATTTGTAAACTAGATGGCTCTAGTGTACAATAGTGCCGATGTTTTGACAGGGTGCTTGCAACGTTTCATCTAGTTTTATGCTAATTTTCTCCATTATATGACATTTTTTAACACTTAAAGGTCGGTAATTTAAATAATGTGTGTTAATTAACCCTAATTGATTAGCACTGATGACTGAATCATCAGTAATGAGTCAAAGTTAACACACCTTCGGGCATTCTTATGTACATTTAATAAGTACGTAAGGTATATAGGGGCAACTTTGACAGTTGTATGGGGTAATCGTAATACTGACAATTGTTTTAAGATTTAGTGGGCAGATTTTTGCGGTTTACGAAAAAATGCGAGTCTTTAGGGGGTTATTTAGCGTAAAAAACGAAATACGGTTTAAATTTTCTGTCAAAAAATATTTCATTACGTCATATACTATTGTATATTGTAGTTAGGGCTTATTTTCATTAAGTAAGATGTATTGTGTTACTGTACTAATTGTAATTAGGCATGTAATTCAATACAATAACGGCATTAATAACAACAATGCGCCCATTTCGAGCTTAACCACAAATAATGATTGCTTGTTTGATCAGAACGTATAATGCTGTGTAATGCATATTATCAAAGCAGAAATCCTGTGCTCGATGCACTTATTTAAATTTCACAATCATAATTGAAAATTATACGAAGTCAATGGAGATTTCTCCATTTAGATTAGACAGGGACAAAAGTTCTACCCAAAAGGATGGAAGTAATATCACCAACATAAAGAAAAAAAAGTCTCCTAGGTTTTATGTTGGCTGCACTGTCAGGAACGCCATTTTCTTTAGCCACTGTCATTGTATGAGCTGCGTTTGATATTGTTTTGATTTCAGTTTTTTGTGTCTTTTACTAAATATTGTGTTTTTATTGACTATTATAGTACTTTTACGAGTTTTGATATTTAAATATTGTTTACCAATGGTAAGTTCTTTCTTTATACCTTAGATTTAAAGCCTAGGCGAAATTCGTTTGGACTTTTGCAACCCTTGTAAAAACATCTTGTCATTTTGGTAGCTATAACAGAAATAACGCTCGTCATAAAATTAATTTCTTGAAACGTAGAAACTGGTAACGATATTAAAATATATAATAATAATATATAGTTAATAATCAATATGATACACATTAAATAAATTCGTATTTACCATTTCATATTTGAGGTTATGTTTTGTACTTAAATAAGCAGATTAACGGTAATTGTTGATAAAAATTGAAAAGAATGCAATATTTTTTTAATTTATTCAAGTTGGTAGTGGCGTGCCGTGCACAAATGAGATAGAGATAGGGTAGACGTCTTCTGTTTCATAATTCTAGTTGTACAGAGCTCTATTCTCTTCTTTTGTTTATTCGAAGCCAAACCAATTTTATTTTAGAATTTTTAATAGAAAAACCGCACATAGCATTTATTTAACGGCTTTACTGGATTGTAGGGTGCCTGCAGGCAAAATTGACCAGTAGTAGTATCTTTACCATACGGTGTTTCGACATAATTTGCCATAAGTATATTTGTCATATTGTATTTTCTTCGATTTTTATTTATAATTACACAAAGTATTACATCGGCACTTAGTGCTACTAAGAGTGCTCCATTTCTACATGAGATATCGACTTGCGGTTTTTTGCATTTTGTTTCTTATCGTATTCCGAAGAGCTGATTAGATTTTGGGGGTAAGGGGGTAAAAATAGGGTAAAACTCCTATTTTTAGCGTTTTTTGTTTATAATTAAGGCAATTATTATTGTATTTGGTTAATTTAGCACTTATATAAAAGATAATTTTAAATTGGTCAAAAAATGTTATAAACAACGTTTTCCTAAAACGCATTGTTTTCGAGATATTGGCGTTTAAAGCAGTAAAAGGTTTTTTTAGCATATCTCACATATTTATAACCCGATTTCAAAGATATATATTTTAAATAAAAGCTCTTTTTAAGCCCTATAAAAAATGTTATATACAGTTTTTTGCTAGAATATAATGTTTTAAAGATACAGAATTTAAAATCAAACAAAACACCTAGTTTGAAATTTGCAAACTAGATGGCTCTAGTGTACAATAGTGCCGATGTTTTGACAGGGTGCTTGCAACAAAGTATTTCGTAAGTAATTTTGCATGGACAGTAGATAAAAACGTTAGAGTTTTTTTTAAATATTGTATGATACGACGCTGTACTTCTGGCATTTTCATTTAACCGCAGTACGTGTAATAAAGTTCGAAAAATTCAGCAATTTTCCCACCTTATTCTCACTTACATACCTGTGTAATTATGTTAGGCTTGCTTTCAATTGTTTTAAAATTTAAATAGCATTCCACACCTAATTTTTATATCAATAATGCAAATTATCTTAATAAATTGGTTCTATGTTTTATTGTTACGTCAGTAGAAAATTTAATACAATTTTTTTTTTCTGATGTCGGAATTTAAATAAAAAATAGAGAAATTTTCAAAAAAACAATTAAGGTAAAGGTAAAAGGTGATTTCAGGAAAAAATGTATTTTATTTTCAATGGCGATTTCTCCCGTTAGATTAGACAGGGACAAAAGTTCTACCCAAAAAGGATAGAAGACATACATACACTCCCACTTCCACCCAACCAAACAAATTCTGTATTTGTTCTTTGTTGAACAAATACAATATTTACTTGGCTGGGCGAAAAGTGTAACTATTATTATTATTAAAGAAATTACTGGCGCCATCTAAATTTTAGTAGAATTATCTTATTCTGCAGATTCACATTAGCTATGTTCGTTCGTGCCACTCAGTGCTACACTTTCCGGCCAACCAAATAAATACTGTATTTGTTGTATGAAAAACAAATACAGTATTTATTTGGTTGGCTGGAAAGTGTAGCACTAATGAGATAGAGATAGGGTAGACGTCTTTTGTTTCATAATTCTAGTTGTAGAGAGCTCCATTTAGAAAGAATTGAGTATTGAAGGTAAAATAGATAATCGTTAATCAATAAATTTTTAAATGTTCTTAAAAAAACATTCACTTCATGAAAAAGATGTATTGTTTCTATAATTGACAAGGTAACGTTCTCCAATTTACATACAGTATACATGATTAAATATGCGTAATTTATAAATAACTTAGCTTCCAATAAAGAACGTGATATCAAAGTGTGAATAAAATATAGATCCAAAATATATGGTATGCTTGAAAGCAATACCTTTTATTCAGGATTATTATCTAAGCGCCAAATAAGGCCTCCACAAAGTGGCTTAGTGGCAAGTTTGGCGGATTTTCGGCACGGGTGAGAATCTCTTGAACATTTTGAAATTTGCCACATAATTTTGTATGCTCGAAAGCAAAAAATAAGATTTCAAGTCCTTTTAATTTTTCACTTATACAAAAATTACAGACCATTTTCAACGATTTTTTACGATTTATGGGTAATTTACGAATTTTAGGGGCCCAGTTAGGATCCTTAGAGAAGTTTGATCACTCTCATATTTTTAGAATTTCTAGTTAAACTTAAATGAAAATATTAAGATATAAAAAATATATTAGCTCCACCCTAAGTTACCCTTACCTTGTATACATATCACATCCAAATCAAATTTCAGCTCATGGAAGAAAAAAAATCTGTTCATGCACAGAGATGATTTTTGGGTCAAGTAGATAAATCATATTCACTTTATATCATGTTAAACATAAAAATAAAAATAAATTCTTCCAGGAACGCTGTGAGAAATGATGTTATCATTGCTTCCATATGTATGAAATAGAACTACGAATTTGTAGTAAGAAAATCTTTGTATTTATTCTGAGAAATTGTAGTTTTCTATTTTCACTTCTTGCTAAATCACGCAGGCTTGGTTGTCTGGTTTTTCAAGGAAATTTCTAATTTATGAAGGTGATGTTGAACAATTTCATGCAAAATTGAATTGCTTGTTGATATATTTTTAATTAAAGAGAATATATCCTTCGGTTAAGGTTTTAAAATCCTAGGTAAAATCCTTTGTTTAAATCACACTGTAACAAGGATTGAGGTAAGTTTACAATACACCAGGGCACCTATTCTTGACTTTCGGGGAGTAGAAGGTTGTGATCGTACTCCATTCGTTTCAACACTATGCGTCATATTCTAAGGGTTGTTTATCTGTCGTTCTATTCCCTGAAATTCAAGAAAACGTACCTAGGTGAGACGTTTTTGACCCATCTAAAGTTTATTTTTTTAAGGTATAGTTATTTTAAATTTGCCGCTAAATACTTGACAAAGTCCGATTTACACTGAAGCATGTGGCTTGTTTTGAATGTCAACATAATCAAAATTTATTATTTTTGTTTACTTACTTTGTTTTTATGATGTTTTGATGTAAAAAAAGAGAATTGATAAAGCTGTTGCTAAAAACAGTTTTGTATTCCTGTAGAAACAAAATTTGCTTATAAAAATCGCTTTTATTCCAATAATTTAGAGGAATAAACTATTGTTTTGTTCTCGTTAACGGCACGTCAACGTTTTACGGTTGTGTAAATTGGGCCTAGTCATTTCGCTTACGACGCATGCGTATCTTACGTTGCTATGGTAATTTCGAGATTGTTTACAAGCGGGAAGGTTTAAAATAACTATACCTTAAAAAAATAAACTTTAGATGAGACGTTTTGGACCCATCTAGTGTATGGGTACCTAAATTTTAATACTACACAAAGGCATTCTGCAGAGGCAGTGCAAGTTAACTGAAATGTAAGATGGCGGACGCGCATTTCTGATTCATGGAATTACTATACTTCTGTCTTTTACATCATAAATATGTAGATTTTTATAAGATGGTGTAAAAATTACATCAGATACCAAACACCACTTAACAATATGGTAAAATTACATTATAAATAATGTAAATCAAGATACTCTTGTTACAGTGCATTATATAGGTATAATCTTACTATAGCACGGCTGCCGTTCTAAGCTGAAAGGTCCTATCTATATAGGTTTAACATACACAGATAGGACCTTTCAGCTTAGGAAGGCAGACGGGTTTTAATTAATATATTACATCTAAAGTATATCAGCTATTAATGGTTTTGTTTGTTGCAGGCAGAGCGTAGCCATGAAGCGAGAAGCTGACGGTGACATGGGTTCCCCGCAAAAAAGGACTCGCAGAGGCGACGAGGAAGTTCGCTTACTTATTCCGAGCAAGGTAAGAAATTTTTTGTGCGACGAGTTTCGGAGAAAAACGGGTAGGAAAAGCTTAATTATTAGGGGCGTTCTAAACAGTAGCAAAACTAAAATGTGAAACGGGTACCTTTTCTAGACGGGTGGAAAAATGAGGAAGTTTATAAAATAAGATATAAAATTGACTTCACTTTTCCTCTATTTTTGGACCATTTTCTTTTGTTTTTTCTTGAACTTTATCGGATTGTTTTTCTGGCTACACCATTATCAGAAATTTATTAAAAGAAAAATTAATTTACATTACTTTTACCTATGATTGAAATTTTACTAGTGTCAAAATTTGACATCTAATTAAACATTACAAATATATCAAAACTTATTAAAATGCCTATATCTCGGAAACTAATAGTCCTACGATAAAAATAATTACATATGTTTTTGTAGGGAATTAAACATTATTTTCATAGATACAAAAAAATTTTTTATTATAAATAATAAGTGAGATATCGCTAAAAATTATAGTTTTTGTCCATTTTGCCCCCCTTGCCCTACGCTAATGTTAACCATATTTAATGTGACGCAAATAGAAAACGTCCTGAATCGTTTGGTGAAAATTTTTTTCAAATCTGGCATTCCGTTCAAAAGTTATAAGGTTTACATACAGACCGACAGACAGACATTTAATTAACACCCACTTTTTTCACATTTTCTCGACGTTTCATGACATTCTTAAGCCGAACATGCAATTTTTTTTTAATTTTTCGGTCTAAATGTACGTAAAACGACAAGTCTTTTAAAAATCTCAACAAAAACGTTGCAAATCTCGGTTATTTTCGACAAGATTCCTAAGACTTTTTACAAGGCTCGGAAATCTTATCAAAACGCTTAATCTTAGATTTTTTATATTAAAAATCTTAAAAAAAAAGTCGTACAAATATCTCGGAAATCCATAAAAAAATAGTTTCAAGTTGTCCACCTCTCGCTTTAGAACAAAGTAAATAATTCAAAATTATTATTTTTTCAAGAAAACTCTTACAGGTTATCTGTCATCGTAATTTTGAGGTTAGAACAATGAATGAAATTTACGCAATTTTTTTTAATTCGCGCTTATAAGTTGCCAAGAACTGTCAATTAAAACTGATCTTTTGCTGCTTTTCCAAAAAGTTTATTTTAAATAAATTTCGCTTTTGTAGAGCTCAGATTTAAGTACCTTTTTCTCCGGTGCTATTCGAATGTCTTTAAAATTTTTCTGATTTTTTTCCTTTTGGCATTTCTTCAACATGATTAATCTAAGTAATTAACTGTTAGGGGCTAAAAATATCCACGTATACACGAAGTCACGTTTTAATTAAAAAAAAAGGTAATTTGTTTTTGCAGAAAGAATTAAAATAAAAAGTCAATAAGTCCACTTTTAGAAATAATAGTAATTATATACCAAGGTAGAAAAGATATTTTTTATATCCGAGCGTATTAAATCCCGAGTTGCGTAGCACCGAGGGATTTAAGAGTGCGAGGCTATAATAGTCTTCTCTACCGTAGTTTATATATTAGTTTTTTCACTACTAGCACTATTTAACTATTTTTATTCAAATAATAAAATAAATTATTAACAGAAATGATATTTCTTGAAATTTTCATAAAAATCAAGTAGCCTATATCAATGACATTTGCTCAAATAAATACTTTGAACTGTCGTTTAAAAATTAACTTTTTTTGTATATATATATATATATATTTTTTTTTTTTTTCATAATATTTAGCTAATTATTGATTGTATTAATTGACAATAATTTTAATTAATTATATTTAATAAATAAAAAGTTATTTAAAGCTATTTTCTTGGGTTTAATTAGTAAAAATTGCACAAAGAACTGAAACATCTAAAGTGACAGAAATCAATTGTTTATAAAATTTACTCCTACTAGGAGAGAAAAAAATATTCTTTGTTTGTTTGTTTGACCTCGTACTATTCTACTTAATTAAGCAACACCTGAGTCCAGGACTTTTTTGTGTGGGCTAGTAGTAGAGGGAACCACCGGCTTATACTGACTTTCGAACCAGTTTCTAGGTTGTCCGTTAGACTTATCGCCTTCGCTAAATTTCAATTATTAATTAACTGAAAAAAACAAAACGGCGCCAGTGAGAATCGAACTCACGCTAGTAGGCTTGCTATGCATACGCGCTAGCTACTACGCTATGCCTCCCATATTATTGCTATGAAGAAGAAAATTGATTTCACAGTCTGACAACATGATAAATAATGAACTTTGAAACGAAATTTTTGGCGTTTTTATCTCATTTTTCTCGGAATTCTTGGAAACCGAATTACTTGTTTTTGTAGAGCCGTGTTATTTATAAAGTTGCGACATAATTTGCACTAATTTTCTCAGTGTTTGTTTGTTTATGATTAAATTCGTTAACACAAATAGTCACAAATTATGAGGCTTTGTGCAATGTTGTTTGGAAACTTTAATGTTAATTGAAAACTAATATTTACTATGCATCTAAAATTATTGATTAAGCTTACTCAAACCCTAACTACTCCTACTAAAAGTTGAGTTGAAAGCTTAATGCTCATTTTGAGTAATTTATGTTTTATTATATACAGGGTGGCCCATTTATTATGACTATTTCACAAACAATGTATAGGCCAATCAAAACCTTGCATTTTTAGTTTTTTGACCAATCGGATCAAAATGAATCTGATAACTTGTGATTATCACTTGGTTACTATGGAAACAAGAAACTGACAGTTATAGTCAGTAATAATAAAATATATAAATGTTACAGGTATTTTTGCAAAATGTGTTTTTAATTTGTAAAGCTTACCTTTAGTTGATTTATTTTTATTGATAAGCAATATAAATGCTTATTTTATTACCAAAACGTCCTTAACCCTAATTAATTTCAGATATTATATTTTATGCACGTTCCATCTTAAAAGCTTTAAACCACTGTTATTTATAAATTTTAATTTATTTAATTGAATCTTGGTATCAAAGTATATTAAGAAAAGTACTCGGATCTACAAAGTATATTACTTTGCTTAGTATTAAAAACAGGCCACTCAAAACTAATTTAAACACTTATTTATTAAAAATATATTTACAGTAAAGAAGTAAATAATTTACTTCTTTTAAATGACGGAAATCAAAACATCAGATGACTGCGCTTGAACCAGTACAGCGTTGCCAAACAGAAACCGATCGCAAATTGATAAAATACAATAGTTATTATAAAAATTATTGTATGTCAAACAGTTCAATGATAGTTTTTTTTTAATTTAAGGTTGCTGGGTCCATCATCGGTAAGGGAGGACAAAATATAACCAAGTTAAGAAGCCAGGTCAGTATTAAAACATTTTCTTTTCCGTAGTATAGTTAAAAACATATTCCATGATATACATATACATGTATATTTTTTTAATTGGAAAATGTTTCATTTTCAAAATCAATTTAGTGAACTTTTATTTTTAATTTTTCTTAATATTTAAATTTAATTAAATATAATTATTATGTTAACATCGGTTAACATGTTAATTGACTAAATTGATTATGCTTTTTGCAACTTTGTAACATTATATTGCAACAGCACAACTAAAGTTAGTTTTTATAAGTGACTATTTTAAAGTATTTTTCGTGTTTAGCTATTTTTTATCATAGAAAATCTGTAGTCTACAAAACTTCAAATTATATTTCTATACGTTTTCTCAAACAGTTCTAGGTTTTTGTCCGATTTGTATAATTTCAGTTTTTATATTGGGGAATAGGGCTTTGGATCTGACCTAAATTTTATCGAGGGGTTTATTTATTCGACAATCTTCTACAATCCTTGACAATTCCTTTATCTAAAAACATCTGAAATCCTCCACAATCATCTGAAATCTTCACACAGTCCTTAACAATCTTCATTAATATTTTGTACAATCTTTCACAATCTTTTTGACAATCTTCCACAATCCTTTGTTTCTCACAATCCTTGTACGCTTTTTTTTTAATAAATAAAACCCTCGAATTTTATCTTATTTTGCTGTGACGTTTTCTCAAACTATTAACTTTTAAATTGTCACTTTTTATTTTATTTTTTGTATCTTTTTATTTTATTACTTTCCCCAAAGAGAGTCTTGCGTTAGTAAAAAACAATTCGAAAATTTTTTTTTACGTTTCTCGACGTTTTATATCCAAAAAAATATGATTTTCGTCAAAAGAAAATTCTGTCTGTCTGTCGGTCGGTCTGTGTCCGGGAAATTTGTGACCAGATAACTCAAGAACGCTTCGGGCTAAAGACTTCAAATTTGGACCACAGATTGATTATCCAAAGTTCTAGGCTGGGATTATTTTTCGTAAAAATCGGGTTGGGGTAAGAGGGTAAAAAATTTTTTTTTCAAAAACACATTTTTTTCAGTTTATTTTTCGTTTTCGAAAAAAGAAACTTTTTGAAAAAAAAAAATCTATTTTTTTTTCTTTTTAATGAACCTAGGACTATAAGAGAAAATATTATTTTGTTGGCAGCGGTATTTTTTTTAAACGTTTCACAAACAATGTTATAAACAAGTTTGTTAATTGCAAAATGTTTATCATAAATGTCCCTGAATTTTTAATTTTCATCCATTAAAATAAACAATATCTACATTAATTTTATTTGTTTTATTATAATTTTTTTTGTGTAAAATTTATTCTGTACTGTATAATGTTACAAATTTATTTTAATTTCTATAATTTTCATTTATATTTTGTATTGCAGAGATACATTTAAATTAAAAGCTTTTACTATGTTAATAATTAATAAATAACAAAACTAATATATGTTTGGTCTACGAGGCGTTAACAATATGAAAATATGTTTTAACCGAGGTTTTAATCAACGTTTTAAATAACAGTTACATTAAATTTTAAGAAAACTACATCTATACTAAGGATTTTAACTAATGACATTTTTGGATTGATGCAATACAAACAACGAACCAATAACTCTTCTCTCTAGAATAGGCATTTCATTCGTTAAAACTGACAAAAACGTCGGCAACATAAATATTCGTCTGTCTTACTCGCACATCTTTGTTCTAAGAGAGACAACAATACCAGTTACTGGTAATTGTTATTGTTCAGGCCTGAAGATACCTACTATTTGTTTACAAACAAACCGAGATGTTGGCGATACTTTATTTTAACGGTATGCGTATTCTAGAGAGAAGAGTTATTAGTTCGTTGATTACAAAACACCTAAAATTAAAAAAATATATAGCATTTAATAAAATTAAATGTAATTTTTTCATGTTATCTAAAATATCTATTTTAAGTTTTGTTTTAGCATAATATAATTACTTAAATTAATTATAACTACTTTTTAATGAGAATTTTTAAATATGTAGTTTAGTTTATTTAATCCTTAGTTTATTTATAATTTTCTTAATTTAAAAACCGTGTGTTTATATTTATATACAGGGTGATCCAAACTTACTATATATATTCAACTTCAACATGCAGTAAGCGTAAACAAACGGACGGATTTAGTGACAAAATATTTCTATATAACGGTCCATTGCAATGCATTGTACGCTTCATCGCAAGTGCTCAGGTACCGACCTGTTTAATTTTCTACATCCCTACTCTCGCAACATTCGAGTGTTTTAACCAATGAAACCAAGCGCCAGCCGCCGTCGGCACGATTCTTTTGTTTACTTCTACTTCATCTTAAAGTTGAATATACTATAGCTGTAATTCAGTGAAGGTAAGGATTTTTTTGTTGTAAAGCTTCTCATGTAGAGTCAAGTTTACAGCTAGTCGAACTGACGTCATCAGAAAACAATAGCTAAATACCGTCGTATTTTGCATATGATATCCATTTTACCATGCAATTTGCCAATAATCATCCAAAACAGCAAATTACCATTGTAAAATGAGTGGAATGTAGAATGCGATGGTATTTAGGTATTATACACAGGGTGTCAAAAAATCGCCCCCCCCTTAACTTTTGAACGGCTTAAGATATCAACTTGAAATTTTAAACACTCAATAATGTTTAAGTATATATTTGATATGCTTAGGGGCACAATGGACACAGGGGGGCAAAGGGGACATTTTTTTAAATGGAATTGGGGGTCGTGTGATACAGCATTTTAAAGCTTATAAAATTCTCTATTCGACTATATAATTTTAAATTGTTTAAACCTTGACCTCGAGGGAGACCGAACTTTAGACACGCACTGTATTCTGGTGACGTCACTCCGAATGGAGATTTCTCCCGTTAGATTAGACAGGGACAAAAGTTCTACCCAAAAAGGATAGAAGACATACATACACTCCCACTTCCACCCAACCAAACAAATTCTGTATTTGTTCTTTGTTGAACAAATACAATATTTACTTGGCCGGGCGAAAAGTGTAACTATATTTATTTTATTAAAGAAATTACTGGCGCCATCTAAATTTTAGTAGAATTATCTTATTCTACAGATTCACATTAGCTATGTTCGTTCGTGCCTCTCACTGCTACACTTTCCGGCCAACCAAATAAATACTGTATTTGTTGTATGAAAAACAAATACAGTATTTATTTGGTTGGCCGGAAAGTGTAGCACAAATGAGATAGAGATAGGATAGACGTATTTTGTTTCATAATTCTAGTTGTAGAGAGCTCCATTGCTGTGAATTTAACTACTCTTAAAATGAGGTTAAAAAAATTAAATGATGCTGCTGAAAAGCACAGTTTTAAAAGTATGTTTAAGAGATTAAAAAAAATAGCTTTACTGAGAGTTACTGCTTGAGTTTCGATCGCTCTGTACACACTTAACCTACATTAATAATTTTTAATAATTTTACTGCAATGGATTAAAACTCTGCACTGGAAATATAAAGCTTTTAATTTACAGGTTACTAATTAAAAAAAAAATTAAAACACAAATCTTTTATTTATGTTCTAGTTTTTTAGTTATTTTTCGTTTATTATTTTCATTCATTTGAAAATTACGAATAGAGTGCCCTTTAGCCAACCAACCATGAAGTTCTCTGTAAATTTTAAGATTACAGATCCGGTTTTGGGTGTACAATAGACAATTTTTTTTCACATGAAATATTTAACAAGATTTAAATTGATATATTTTTAAATAACTTCATAATTATTTGAAAGAAAAATGCAAATTCAGTTCTGCTGCGAGGATTTTTTTTATGTACTCCCTTTTCGGTATTTTTTTAGCATGATAAATCAAAAACGGTATAAAAAAACATTTAAAATTTTAAATGTAGCTGTCTTGCATCGAGTTCCCACGTGGGATTAGTTAAAGTGGGGGTGACAACTTCGAAAAGCCATTTCTCCAAAACTATGACTGCTGAGCAAATTTTTAAATTTTGAATCGAACCCTTTTTGATTGCTTAGCTAAATATTATTTTCGATCTTTTTACATCGGCACTACTAAGAGTGCCAAACTCGACGTTTTAGAGCTTGCTGATTTAAAATCACTAAAACAAATTGCATCCGTCTGTCTGTCTGTCTGTTTCTTATCAGCTTTTTAGATTTTTGGGGTAAACGGTTAGTGGTAAGAATGAAATAAAACTCCTATTTTTAGCGTTTTTCGGTTATAATTAGGTTTATTATTATTGGATTTTGTTAATTTTGCGCGTGAATATATTTTTTTTAACTGCTCAAAAAATGTTATAAACAATTTTTTTTTAAATACCTTGTTTTCGAGATATTAGCGTTAAAATCAGTAAATTTTTTTTTAGCATAACTCATTTTCCAATGTCAAAAAATTATATTTCCAATGAAAACTCTTTTTAAGCCATACAAAAATGTTATTTACAGTTTTTTGCAAAAATGTAAGGTTTTGAAGATACAGACTTTCAAATGTTAATAAATTATGCAACACGCAGGTGTATTAATGGTTGCCTTTTCGTAACGTTTCAAATTAGCTGCCGATGTTTTGATAAAATGCTTTTAACTGATCATCTAGTTTTTGAAATATTTTCTTGTGAAAAATAATTGTCTGTTGTGTTGTTGTGTCTGGAACCAAAAATGTTATCAAAAGTCTAACTCTGTCTTCTGTCCCCCGGCCGTGACTCCACCACTACTGCCCATCTGCCCACCTGTATGCCCGCCACTTTGCGTTGTACCAATGCCATGCCACCAACCAATCACGGAATATTGAAACCCAATCACGGAAAATTGAAACCCAATCACGGAAAATTCAAACAACAGTACAAAGCTTCCATTACAGTCCCAGATTGCCCTGGTCCCGAACGGTAAAAATACATTACAAGTCTATTTTGTTGTGCTCACCTAGGACCTGGTTGCACTGCCTAGGATTAAACGTCTTATCATAGAGTACCTAATTGATTTTGACGTTTTTTCGGTCATCTGAAAACGTCAACGTCATTTAGGAACCCTAACTTATCAAAGAGTACCTACATGACTTTGACGTTTTTTTGGTCATCTGAGAACGTCAACGTCGCTTAGGGACCCTAATTTAGCCATAGGAAGTTTAATCCTAATTATGCTACACGATCCAACCCGTCGAGAACAATACTTGTAGTTTGCATCTACGCACAGATGCAAATTATAGTGTTTATCCGCTGGATTTGATTGTTTAAAGCGTATAATCACTGATTAATTCTTTTTAACATCTACTTTTTACTGCTATAGCACTTAATCAAGGATTTTTATAGGTTTGAAGCATGATATTTGTCTACTAACAAGTTTTTGAGTTTTACCTATTGCCTATTTCGTTTTATTCAATTCATTTTAGTTATGTTTTTTTTTTGTAATATAAATAAATTTAATATTTATTTAAGTTATTTAATATTATGTACTCCAGTATCTTATTAAACTGAGTTTTATATTATAAAACAATGCAATTTTATGTAAATTTTTTAATACAATTTTAAAACTTTAGCTTTAATGAAATATATGTTTAATATTAAATAAAATTTTATTGCATTTATGTTATAAAAGAAGCTTTTTAAATATAAATTTAACTTTTAGGTTATGTAGATAAAATAGGTTTAACTCATGTTACATTCTTACTAGCACAAAGAGTGCTGCACCCTCTTGATTTTGTGCAAAACACTAAAAAAACTTTTTTCGTTAATGTATTAATTATTTAATCAACACTCTTGGTAATTTTAAAGGTTTATAACTTTTTAACACTTTAAGCTATCTATTTAATTAAATTTATATTTCTACACAAAACAGCGGTGCAACCAGCTACCGCCAGATCCGTCCGCTAGGTGGCGCAAATTAAACCAAGGCCCCCCCTTAAAGCGGGTTACACTTCGCCTTAGGAAGAGGCCCTATATCTTTGTATAATTTATTTTTTACAGGTAACTATTTTTAAACCCTTTCCCCCAAACGATCCGTTAAACACATCAAAGGTTACTTTGGGAAAACGGAAATACAAAAGGAATTTTGAGAAAGAAAAGTTTACATATCGCCATAATTTTTGCCCCCCCCCTCCCCGATCAATTTGAAACGCAAACAATCATTATTCTAATAAATATATTGGTTCAATTCTACATTTTATTGAAATGTTTTATCACATGTAACGTTATTTTCATGGAATGAGTACACATTTGGAGGAATTAAATTAAAAAAATTATATCAATTAATTTTTATGAAAAAAAAAGTCGTCATAAAATTTGTGAAGCAAAGATGCATCTTTGTCAGTAACCAGTATGTCCTCCTCTGTTTTTAGGTGAAACATTTACGCCCAAAATATTTTTCAACCATTTTCCTTTCATTGCGAAGCGAAACTGGAGTTAATTTAATTTTTATGGACGATAACGCCCCTCCCTATAGGGTGTGCGGTATACCGTACAAGAAGGGTTACGAATTTTCTACAAGGGAATGTTCAAAGAATGAACTGGCCAGCAAACTCACCTGACATAAATCATTGTGAGAATTTGTGGGATATGCTAAAAAGGGCCATTTTGAATAGAAATAACCCCCCTTTCACCCTTCAGGAGCTAATTTTTGCTGCTTAAGAAGATGGAACAACATATCGAAGGAATCCATTAACAGCCTTTTTATTGGCATGCACAGACGTGTTAATGTTTTGCTTGAGAACAGAGGAGGACATGCTGGTTATTGACATCTTTGTTTCTCACATTTTGTGACGTCTTTATTTAATAAAAATTTATACAATTTTTTAAATTTAAATCCTGGCTGTGTACTGACTCATTCCATGAAAATAACCTTACATGTGGTAAAGCATTTTAATAAAATGTAGAAGCAAAACCAAATATTAGAATAATTTTTGTTTGCGTTTCAAATTAACTGGGGGCCAAGAATTTTGGCGAAGTGTAAGAGATAGGTATCGTAAAATTAAGTACAAATAGGTATAATAATCTGGAAAGTCAAATCTATGTGATCTAACAGAGGCCTTATTCAAATTCCATTTAACCTTTAGAAAAACCTTTAGGTTCATTAACGTAATGGTCCCGCACAGAGTCCCTAAGGAAATTTTGATGTGTACAATAAGAAATAATCGAGTGCCATCATCCCGAAGTGAAAATTTTATGACTTCCCGTACTTTAAAATCGGAGAATTTAATTTTTAGAACCTCATCTAACTCTTCACAGTCGTATTAAAAGTTCTTTACGAAATAACTTTACAATTTTACGCTACGATATTTCAAGAACGCTTTGATGTACAGACTTGAAATTTGGAACAAAGATTTTTTACGAAGTAGAAAATCTTTGTTTTAATATTCAAGTCTCTATCTCAAAGCGTTCATGAAATATCGCAGTGTAAGATGTATTCTCAAAGGACTTGCACCTTTGTACTTTTTATCTTATTCTGAACAAATTAAAAAAAAAAACATCCGTCTGTCTGTGTCTGTCCGTCTGTGTGTCACGTTTTTTGTGAGCTCGATAACTCAACAACGGCATGTCCAATCGATATGAAATGTTCACGAAAAATTAAGACGAAGAAAAAATCCCTTCAAAAAGAAAAGCGAGAGTCACTTGTTAATTTCAAGTATGCGGTTGAGCTCAAAGAAATCGTATTTCCAGAATATTCGAGAGAAAACGCAATATAATCTCCTCTGAATAATATACATGGAATGCGGAGCATCGCATATCTTCACGGCTTGTTTCAAAACCAAGTCGTAAAATAATTATCGTAAAACCATTTCAATTTTCTAACGTTAACTTGGATTTTACGACCCAGTGCTATAATGAATCGAGTATAACCCAGTTTAACCTTTTTTCCGGGAGAATGCTATGGAATAACCTCAGAAATTAATTCAGAAAATCTGTCACAATCCTATTCCTATTATATACAGGGTGTACTCATACTTAACTTCTATTTCTTACTCCAGAAATTCTTATAAATATTTTAAATGTACACAGACAGAATTTTTTATTAAAAATACTGAAAAAAAAATCTGTGTATTTGATACCCTGTATTGTATTTTTTAGATTGTATTTAATCATTTATATACAGGGTGTTACTCCTATACTATTTTTAAATATATAAGCCTTCAGTTTTACTCCTAGCTTCTTCTTATTCAAATAAACGTTAATAACACCCTGTATTGTGCCTTGCCATCTCCAACTTTCCCTAAATTTAATTCTACTTTCCACACAAGTTACTCACCACACTTTATTTACAGGATGCTGACCCTATCTTCAGATATGGACACCATTTGCAACATCGTCAATGATGTCGTTCCCAATTTGGAGGAATCAAGAGAGGTAAGTAATTTTTTTTAGTGTGTAAAATGATACTTTTTGGTGTAGTTGGGAAATTGAGTAAGTCGAGAAAATTTAAGAGAATTTTAGTTTTTTTGACTTTGGAGTGCATTGCTCTTAAAAAGTCCAAACCTATGGCTTTAGTGAAAAGTTTACAAACTAAAGAAAAGAAGGAAAGCTGCACAAACATTAAATATTGGGTTAGATAAATTTACGTCTTGAAGTTTCTAACAATGTTTGATGGAAACCTCAGACGAAAGAAGGGATTGACTTGCCTTATGAGATAGAAACATCGGATCATCATCAAGAATGTCTTGTCTCTATTCAACTCAAACTATCTATGTTGGAAGTAAACAAACTCTGCATACTAGTATTCGCATTACTAGTCTATCTATCCTTCTTTTGTCTGAGATGGAAACTGATGGCAAATGATTGATTTCCCAAAGAAAAGCGATTGGAAAACCGAATTTCTTGCGAAAAGTTTCCATCAACTTGGTAAAAGTTAAATTCATCATCAGTAATGGAATTTAAGACTTAACGACTACTGTTTAACGGATTAAAAAAGTTAAATATTATAAAGAATAAAACTTGCATCGTTCTAAATTTTATATTTTTTATCTCTCCTAACCCTAATTTTGGGGAAAACTTGTCTTTCTAAACTGGCTTTTACCAATTGAGAAATAAATGCAAAATATGTGTTTAAAATGGCCGAAAATTGCCGTGTAGGTTTCTTATTGCAAAAAAATCAATTCTTATTGTATTATACGCCCATAAAGAAGGAAAAAAGTGTTTGTATGCCCGTTTTTCCATTATACGACGGCTAGTGTCACTTTTATTGGACTTCGGTTTGCTCGACATGGCCATTTCCTAGAATACGATTCATGCAACGAGTACAGGAGACATACAGAAAAAAACTTAAAAAAAAAAAATCGAATGTAAAACGTCGGGAAACGTCTACAAAATATGGAAAAAATTAGTCTTGTTTGTAAAAATTCTTACAAACAAAAAGAGGTCAAAGGGTACAAAAACTAACACAGGCCCACAAAAGAAAAAAAGTGGGCAGTGCTAGGGTTGAGACCTAACTATTCTTATGTATTTTGGGATTCTGAATACGAATCTGTCATACAAAAAGGCACTTCGTGGGCTTATTTTGTTTCTACACTGAAAAAACTGTCTGAACCCACAAAAAAAAGTGGTCTGTGCTGTGGTTAAGACCCACGGATTTTGGTTTGGAAAATAAAGTATTTTGGGATGCTGAACACGAATCTGCCATAAAAAAAGGCACTTCATGGGCTTATTTTGTATATACTCTGAAAAAACTGTCTAGGCCCACAAAAAAAGTGGTCTGTGCTGGGGTTGAGATCCACTTATTCTTATTTATTTTGGGATGCTGAACACGAATCTGTCATAAAAAAGGCACTTCATCGGCTCATTTTTTTTCTACACTGAAAAAACAGCATGGGCCCACAAAAAAAAAATAGTCGTCTGTGTCGGGGTTGAGACCCACCTATTCTTATGTATTTTGAAATGCTGGACACAAATCTGTCATAAAAAAGGCACTTCATAGGCTCTTTTTTTTTCTACAATGGAAAAACTGTCTGGGGCCACAAAAAAAAGAGTGGTCTGTGCTGGGGTTTAGACCCACCTATTCTTATGTATTTTGAGATGGTGAACAAGAATCTGTCATAAAAAATGCACTTCAATGACTCATTTTTTTGTTACAGTGAAATAATATGAGATTTTTACCATTTTAGACAGTTTTTTCAGTGTAGCAAAGAAATGAGCCCATGAAGTGCCTTTTTTATGACAGATTCGTGTTCAGCATCCCAAAATACATAAGAGTAGGTGGGTCTCAACCCCAGCACAGTCCACTTTTTTTATTTTGTGGACCTGGGTAATGTTTTCGGCGATAACTCGACTATGATTTATCATACCTAGGACAAAAATTCCTACAAATTCAAAAAGTAGTACCTATTTTAAATTTTCTATGAACACATTTTTGTGTGTGTTTAGTAGAAAAATTTGAAAAGGCCTGTATTGTTTTTGTCCGGAGATTGACCATGTTAAATTGAAAAACCGTTACGTGCTTTTCTATCTTTATGTGTAAAATTGTGTCATGTTTTAGTGTTTTCTATAAAATTATTTATACCGCGTTTTTTTTTCTCTTAAAATCGATAACTTTGACCGCTCACGCTAATGTCTGGTATTGTTTATTTGGTTGTTAATTTTTAAATAATTAATATGCTCGTTATTTTCGAAAATTACAAGTTAAATATTTTAGATCGAATTAAAATTCCACGAAGGTCCATGTGAATTCATTTACCAAATTTCACTTAATGATTTATTTCTTAATTTAACCAAACAATCTCTCTATATATACAGTGCGATTATAAAGTGCCGAACAGTTTGAAAAGAAAATACTCTTCGTTTGAAGCCACGCCTCTGTTAGAGTTGTGCGCGACAAGCCCATGTGATTGCTACGTACAACAGCTCAGTGGCCAGTAAAACGCACACAGCTTTCTTTAATTTTACTCATCGCTAATGCCAGTTTTGCATTAAAAAGTGTTCGGCACTTTATAATCGCACGGTATATATAAGCGGCTTTGTCCTGACTGATGAATGAATGAATGACTGACTGACAGAGAATCAACGCCCAGCCTAAACCCCTTGACCTAGAAACTTGAAATTTGGACAGTTTGTTCCTTTTATGATGTAAGCACCCACTAAGAAGCGATTTTTTGAAATTCAGCCCTTAAGGGGTGAAACGGGGGTTGAAAGCTTTTTTAAAAAGTGTGCGTATCTCAGAGACCTCTTAATCTAGAATCTTCATATTTGGCAACGGGCAACGGGCCTGGTGATCCTAGCACCCGAGTCTAATGCCAGTAACAAGGAGATCCTGTAGGCAAGGAATCTGCTTACAAATGCTTTTTAGTGTCTCGATTTCTACGCGGACGAAGTTGCGGGTATATGCTAGTGTAGAAAATATGGCATATTCTGCCAAATTTTTCACCTTATCATGTAGTCCACATAAAAATGGAATGTTAGAGCGTATACACCGGTATACACAAATTCCACCTTGATACGAATTATGCTTTTATTTCTCATGTTTAAATGTTTATTTTTTAAATTATTTATACCTACTGCTTTTCTATAGACCGGCATTTTTCTTCTATTCGATATTATTAACCGCTCACGCAATTGTGGGGATTATTCTTTTGTATGGTTGGTAATTTATTGATAGTATCGTTATTTTCGAAAATTACAGATTAAATATTTTAGATCAAATTAATAAGTGGCCAGTTACGCAGAAGGAAAAAGCCAAACATTAATTTGAAATGGGTAGATCAAATTAAAATTTTCCCGTATTTAAAAAGTAGTAGTAGTAGTAGAAACGGTTAAGTATATTTATCCAATACATACAGATAATAAGACAATTACCAGCTTTATTTTAAATAGATAAACTCAATAATAACCCCCGCGTGGCTTTTATTTTATTGAGTGGATAATTATTTATTTTACCCACTCAACTGTCACTTGTCAAATTATTTTCTTGTAAATGTCATTAAAATTTTTAATAAAAAATATGAATTCCTAAGCTATTTATTGAATAAAACCTTGTATGGCACTCATGGGTAAACCGATATTGCCCTCTCGAAAATTAACCTGCTTGGCTGACGCCTCGCAGGTTAATTTTCTCATGGGCAATATCTTACTTTACCCACCAGTACCATAAATAACTATTGTTTATGCGTAAATCGCATTGCGTTTTTTAAATTAAAAGGTGTAAAGTTTGAACTAACTTTAAAAGTGACATTCTGTATTTACTTTTTTCCAGATATTCCTAGATTTCGTCGTTTGATGTATCTAGTTTCGTTTGTATAATACACGGAAAGAAATTAGTGGGCTCCGCGCTATACATTATAAGATATTTGGTAACAGTGGCAAATTATAGTGATTTAAGCTATAGATTATAAGGGACACAATAACTAATAATGTTAAAAATAAATTGGAAACGATTATATATATTACAGACACGATTATATTTATTACAGGCACTATTATAAATTTACAGAAATTTTATTATATTATAAAAATTATTAGCACGGACAATAATTAAATCTATTTAAGCTATAAATGCCATACTATTTGTTATATTTTATTATTCACTAAACAATTAAAGTATTTCATATAAATTTTTACACTGACTGCCATAATTGTAAGAGAAAGCCTTGTATTTATATAATAAGCGATTATAATTTGCTTGGTATGTGTGTTATAGCGCTCCTAGCTATAATTTTTTTTTCCGTGTAGAAATCTGTATTTAAGTAAACGTTTCTGTTAAATCTAAGATATTATACTCTTAAAAGCCTTAAAGCTGTTTTTCGTATTTGCCCCTAAAAAAAAATCCCTTATATTTTTACGAAACACGAGTAAATTAAATAGTTCTAAAAGGAAATTCATTGAAAATCAAGACCACAATTTCCGCTTAGTTCATTCAAACAATTTAAAACCGGAAGTTAAATAGTTGGCGTCTTAAAATTATTTGCCAGCAAACATCCTTTAATTCGCCGTGTCACCACGACTCTATTATGTCAGAAACTTATCGCCTGACAAATTTTCCGGGGTGAGTTTTCCAACCCAACGCATTTTGATAATTTTATTCAAATTTGGCATGATTACCTTCTTAATGAAGGTAATTTTTCCTGAAAAAAAATATGTTAACACGTTCCCTTCTATTTTTTCCATTTTTAAAATGTTTAGTCCCCTATAACTTTTTTTAAATTTGGTACGATTGATGTTTTTTCTTTAAAAAAATAAGTTTATGGGAGATTTTCGTCCACTGTTTTTGATGTTTTTACATGTTTAGCACCCCCCCCCCCCAATAACTTACTAATTTTCGGGGGGATTTCAATGTTCTTTTCAAGGTTGATTTTTCTTAAAGTTTTAAGTCCATTGTATTATTCTTTCTTGAGTTATCGTGTCTGATATTTTTAATTTTGGATTACATTTTTCTTTTTGTGGGGTCCAAAGTAAAGGTGTAATACTCACAGTATCTGAGGTGTGTAATAAAATTGCCAAAAAAAGGAAACAGTTCGTGAACACGGGTTTCATTGCCGAGGCGCCTCGTTATAAAATCTTGCTCTAGTGATTCCTGGCTACATTATGATCAAAAAGCATTGTTTTACTGTTTTTTTTTTCTATATTTCCGTTTTAAAATGAAACCTACTGTATTAAAATTTTCCTTGAATTTTCCAGAATGGAAGAAATGGAGATAGAGATTTGGACCTCCGTATGATGATTCACCAAAGCCAAGCTGGTTGCGTCATCGGAAAGGCGGGATACAAGATCAAAGAAATCAGAGAGGTAAGCTTAAGAATATTCTTATATTATTAATACGAACATGTATTAGGGTGGGTCAAAAAAACCGACTATTTTTTTTTTTACTTTATACTCTGAAAAATCGGTTGCTAGACACCTCTAGAAAATTCTCACCAAATATGCTCTTAATTTTGATAAGAAGGTCCTCCGCTTTACAATTTTCCATTTTTTCCTCAGTATTAGAAACAAAAATTCATATTTCTTTGACAACTGTTCGTTAAAAAGTATCTCTCCTCATATTCTTGTAGGAAATCGAACGCTCTACAAAAAAGGTCTCTTACAATTTTTTCATAAACCTCACCGTTTAAAAGATATCAAAGGTTAAAGTTTAATTATTTTAAGAGACATTTCTGTTTTGTTTTTGAATTTTATAACTCGCTTACAAAAAATTGTTATGAATTGCGCAATTCATAGTTTTGTAGGAAATTAACTGCTCTACAAAAATGGTCTCTTATGATTTGTCGATTAAATTAAGCGTTTAAAAGATATTCATCGTCAATCTTCAATGCATACTAATTTTAATAGTTTTTGATGAATAATTCGAAAAATTTCAATTTAATTTATGATTTAAGAGCTCATATTTGGTGAGAATTTTCTAGAGGTGTCTATCAACTGATTTTTCAGAGTACAAAGTAAAAAAAAAAATAGTCGGTTTTTTTGACCCACCCTAATATGTATACAATCGCAAGAAAAGCGCCTTTACCCGTCAAAAGTAAGGAGGGAGGTTAATGTGTCAGTTTTATTTTTTTGTCGTGTTTTTCTGAACCCCACGTGGGGTTTTAGGGGGTCGCTACAAAAATAAATTATTTTTATCCAATACATACAGATAATAAGACAATTACCAGCTTTATTTTAAATAGATAAACTCAATAATAACCCCCGCGTGGCTTTTACTTTATTGGCTGGATAATTATTTATTTTACCCACTCAACTGTCACTTGTCAAATTATTTTCTTGTAAATGTCATTAAAATTTTTAATAAAAATATGAATTCCTAAGCTATTTATTTGATAAAACCTTGTATGGCACTCATGGGCAATATCTTACTTTACCCACTAGTACCATAAATAACTATTAATCTCTAGCTGTAAGCCTTATCGCGCTTGAATAGACATATTTGACACAAGAAAAAAGAAATAAGAGGTAATTTCATTCTGCAAAAGCTTTTTATAAAAGTTCCCGGTTTCAATTTAAACTTGATTATTAATATTCCATAATGGTACTTTATGTTCTGCTTTACGTAAATTTTATCGAACACATGATTGGATAAGATTCTTTGATCTAAATTTCATTTACTGTGTGATTTATTATTTCAGAGAGGTTCTAGGAGTATTCTAATAATATTTATTTAATCAGATTTATATTATTATATTTTACGTCGTAAATACTGCTGCCATCAAAATCATACTTTCTCCTGTAACCAAAAAATAATTCAAAAATCGTTTTTTTCTAAAACGAAAAAATTCTGATAAATACTTTCAAGAAAAAAATTTAGATTTTTTTTAATAAATTTTCTGGAAAAAAAAAAATTATCCCATTTTACCCCTCTAACCCACCCCGATTTTATTAGTAGAATAGTATATTCTATAACTAGTATGGAATAGACAATATTCCGCGCGAGCAGAAAGTTTGTCATACGAGCCGGTAGGCGAGTATGACGGTCCCGCGAGCGCGGAATGACTATTCCATACGTGTTGTAGACTATACTTTTTCTTCGAATGCAAATATGAAACACTGTATGGCTTTAAACTGCGGACAAGGTTAAAAACAATGTTTTTTGTGACTCGACATTGTAAACGCAATAAAACACATATTTTTAAATAAAACAATTAATGTTATTTAATTATTTTTTCCAAATCAGTAGTTAAAACAGGTTTTTATTTAATTTTAGCATATATTTACAAATCATAATGCAAAAATTGAAGGTTATGTCAGATTGTTGTGACATATATCCGGTTTAAATATTTAACAATAGATGGAGCAGTTTTAATTGTTTTAACTAAATTGATAAAAAACTGGTCAAATATTAAGAAAAACTAATAAACTTTATGAAGTTTTATCGCAAAACTTTAAATTGCATTAAATTATTCAATATTTCATGGTAAAATATATATTTTTTTGCTAATTTTGCTACAGTTTTCTTTAATTTTATAAACAAGAGATGGCACTACATGTGCTCATTCTAACACTTGATACGGAATATTCATACCATATCTAGAGCTAGAATGAATTCATTCTGTGTGTTGAAAAGAGTGTGTATTTGCTTACATTCTAAGGCAGTCGTATAAAAAGAATATTTTAAAAGCATTTTTTAAGTAGTTACTCATGCAAAATTTACCGACATCGAACCCTAATTATAAAATCAAAAAATGTCTTCCATCGTCAAAATTTGAATAATTTTTAACAGTTCCTTCCCCCACATAATAAAAATATGCTGTTTTAAATTTTATTCCCGTTCTTGGCAACTTGCTCTTCCGCCTTATGAATACTAGAGTCATTCTATCTAGCGGCGGCAGAGTATACCCAAGTTTAAAGCTACGTATAAAATCCATAGATCGCATATGCTATGGTCTGTTTTTTCAAGTAAGATAGCAAATTAAAAATCGCACAGTAAATTTTTTACAACAGGTTTGAATAATACATGGACATAAAAAAAGAGTACAGGGCAAAAAACAGTTTTTTTTAAACTTTAATTGGCTGTCACTGATCAAATTTCTATTTTAATATTAGTTTTATATCTTTTTAAGCTTAGAGCACGTTCAAGTACTACATAATTCCCCTAGGGGGGGTCATTTTGGAGTGTTACGCCCATGTTAATTGTATAGGAAAATAGCGTTACAGGGGGGGGTGGGGGTCCAAAATAATAAAAATTTGCGTTACGTAATACTTGAACGTTCCCTTAAGTAAAAAAGAGGTAAATTATGTGATGTGTATTTAGTTTTTATATGATAGAAATTAAAACGAAAACAATAAGTAAAAAATAAACAATCAGATTTTTATACATAGAATTATCAGCTGAATTTTCAGGCATTTTATAGCCAGTGTAAAATTATATGCTGTCTCTGGATTTTGTACGTAGCTTTCAACTGTTATTTTTGACGTGGTTATAGGTACTCTACGACGGCTGACGCGTCTAAACAGAGTGACTCTAATGAATACTATCGATCAGAAAAGATTATGGGAAATTGCTCAGATGAAATATAAAATTGACGGGAAATATATTGTCGCGAAAATCGAGAAAAAAAAACAATTTCGATTTATTTTATAAAATTCGACGAGTTTTATATTCGTCTTTGAAAACTGGAGACTTTTTAGTAACAGGGTTCACAAAAGACACAAATTTTGCAGAATTTTAAAATGTAGAATTTTGTTTTTTGTTTTTTACATCGGCACTTAGTGCTACTAAGAGTTCCTATGTATTGAAATCTTTGACCACGTTTTTTTTTTTCACATTTCTCGACGTTTTATACCATTCTGAGTCAAAATCAGTAAAAAAAAAATTGCGTCTGTCTGTCTGTCTGGGTGGAAACTCTCTAACTCCATTTCTACATGAGATATCGAATTGCGGTTTTTTGCATATTGTTTCTTATCGTATTCCAAAGAGCTGATTAGATTTTGGGGGTAAACGATTGGTAAGGGGGTAAAAATAGGGTAAAACTCCTATTTTTAGCGTTTTTTGTTTATAATTAAGGCAATTATTATTGTATTTGGTTAATTTAGCACTTATATAAAAGATAATTTTAAATTGGTCAAAAAATGTTATAAACAACGTTTTCCAAAAACGCATTGTTTTCGAGATATTGGCGTTTAAAGCAGTAAAAAGTTTTTTAAGCATATCTCACATATTTATAACCCGATTTCAAAAAATTATATTTTAAATTAAAGCTCTTTTTAAGCCCTATAAAAAAAGGTTATATACAGTTTTTTGCTAGAATATAATGTTTTAAAGATACAGAATTTAAAATTAAACAAAACACCTAGTTTGAAATTTGCAAACTAGATGGCTCTAGTGTACAATAGTGCCGATGTTTTGACAGGGTGCTTGCAACGTTTCATCTAGTTCTTTTATAAAAAAGCTTTTGTATAAAATACAATAATTTTTCGTTCATTTTCAATCAACGAAAAAAATACAAAATAATTTCATCTATAAGTTTATTTAAAACGAACTTGATAAAGCAAACAAAATTTTTGAAAATTTATAATTTTTTTTTTGATGAAAAATCCCGTATCAAGCCGGGATTCAGGGCTAGTTGGAAGAAAAAAATACGTAATTTTGTCGAAACAGGTGTAAAAATAAAACTACTGAAATAATTTTTAATTAAACTCAATGAAAAGGAAACATCTGTTTTAACGGTTTTCATAGAAAAATGTGTAGACAGAAAGAAGGTATTGTGTAATTATGATGGGACTCTGGTTACCATATGGTTTTCTGGATTATTAAACATGTTTAAATACTGTTGTTGATAAAACAATTGTTTCCTCGATAAATTACTAAAAAAAAACGGATCTTTTTGTGACTATTTTCAAAAAAACTAGATGAAACGTTGCAAGTCCCCTGTCAAAACATCGGCACTATTGTACACTAGAGCCAACTAGTTTGCAAATTTCAAACTAGGTGTTTTGTTTGATTTTAAGTTCTGTATCTTTAAAACATTATATTCTAGCATAAAACTGTATATAACATTTTTTATAGGGCTTAAAAAGAGCTTTTATTTGAAATATAATTTTTTGAAATCGGGTTATAAATATGTGAGATATGCTAAAAAAACCTTTTACTGCTTTAAACGCCAATATCTCGAAAACAATGCGTTTTAGGAAAACGTGGTTTATAACATTTTTTGACCAATTTAAAATTATCTTTTATTAAAGTGCTAAATTAACCAAATACAATAATAATTGCCTTAATTATAAACAAAAAACGCTAAAAATAGGAGTTTTACCCTATTTTCACCCCCTTACCCCCAATCGTTTACCCCCAAAATCTAATCAGCTCTTCGGAATACGATAAGAAACAATATGCAAAAAACCGCAAGTCGATATCTCATGTAGAAATGGAGTTAGAGAGTTTACACGCAGACAGACAGACGGACGCAATTTTTTTTTTACTCATTTCGACTCAGAATGGTCTAAAACGTCGAGAAATTTGAAAAAAACGTGGTCAATATAATATTAATATCAAGCTATCACAAAAAATGGCAGTTATAAAAAAATCCTTTTGATAACCTTTATAAAATAACAATTTTAATAATTTTAAACATAGTAGGTATTTGGTTGGTATTATTATTAAAACGCATTGCTAAATATTTATCCTTTTTAATGCCATCAATTTGATATGTATTGTTTAAATATTTTTGTATATATTAATAAAATACCATTTACAAGAGAAACAGTGAATTTTACAAATAAAAGTTTATTAATATACTACAAAACATTTAAATAAAATAAATAAATAAAATAAAATAATTATGAATTTTTTAAAAATTAATGTGGTATTGATTTTGTACTGTTTTTTTATTTAAAAAAAATACAATACCACTCCCTAAATTAAATACTAACAATTATTTTTGTTGTTAAATTGTTTGCTATGAAATTGGCACCGACTTATTTTTTATATTTTATTTTTTAGAGACAGAAGTCGGTTCATTTTTTTTGCGAAAAGTTTATTTTTTACTTTTTAGAGACACAGTACTTGTAGATTTGTAACATCACACTAAAGAAAATCCTTGTTAAACTTTAAGCGTTAAGTAATAATCAAATAACGCCTTTATGACATAATCACAAATGTTATAATTTTATCTTGGTATTTTAATATTACAGGTAGACAGCACCAAGTTTAGCGGCATTTAAAAGATTTTTAGCCTGCCGTAATATTTGAGTGACCCCTTAGTCAAGTTATTCGACTTATCCGATTATTTTATAAAAATTTGGTTGGTATTAAGCCAGTTTTAAGTGAAATTGCGTTAAAACAATTAGATTTTTGTTAATTATCCGGCTTACCCGGCATTCGCCCGGCATTATCCGAGCGTCAAATTAAAACGGGACCACCTCATGAATATCCTCTTTAAGTTGCAAAAGGTTTCATCAAATTCCGTTCATCCGTTCCAAAGTTATGCGGGAACAAACATAAAAAAAAACAAAGTCACACGTCGAATTGATAACCTCCTCCTTTTTGGAAGTCGGTTAACAATAGGAAGAAAAGGCAATACATTTGGATACCTAATAAATAAATATCTTCACGACTAGTTACTCTCTACCAAAATTCTCTGCGAGCTTTCTATTGTCGTGAAAAAGCTTCAGCTCCTTTCAGTTCATATTTAATAAAAGAAATTAAAATCTGGAAAATGATAGATAAATCTTATTTTTCTTTGTCAAACACTATTTAATGCTGAACATATTGAATTTTCTGAGTGTTTTTCTCGAAGAGAAAGACGCAATAAACGTCTGTATTTTCCGGTAAAAAGAAAAAGCTTGGGGCCTTCGTCTATATCTGAGTTATCACGCCCTCTCTTGTCTCTGGAGATGTCGTGGGATCGGTTAACAGGTAAAACCAGCCGCGAAAATAAATAATGCTTGGCACTTGTTAGAATACTGTTTCTTTCTCACTTCCAACTAAGTAAGTTGATATTACTTAATCAAAAAGTCGACAGTAATGGAAGGTACTATATCAAGCACACTTAGTGATAGATGAAATCAATACAAACAAAACCGTAACTAAAGACAGAAAAAACGATTTTTTCTACGACTGCTTTAGAATGTAACCAAATACACACACTTTTCAAACACAGAATGAATCCATTCTAGCTCTAGATACGATATGAATATTCCGTATCAAGTGTTAGAATGAGCACATGTAGTGCCATCTCTTGTTTATAAAAGTAAAGAAAACTGTAGCAAAATTAGCAAAATTATATATATTTTATCATGAAATATTGAATAATTTAATCCAATTTAAAGTTTTGCGTTAAAATTACATAAAGTTTATTACTTTTTCTTAATATTTGACCAGTTTTTTATCAATTTAGTTCAAAAAATTAAAACTGCTCCATCTATTGTTAAATATTTAAAGCTGATATCTGTCACAACAATCTGACATAACCTTCAATTTTTGCATTATAATTTGTAAACATGTGCTAAAATTAATTAAAAATCTTTTTTAAGTACTGATTTGATAAAATTATTAAATAACATTAATTGCTTTATTTAAAAATATGGGTTTTGTTGCTTTTGCAATGTCGAGTCACAAAAAACATTGTTTTTTACCTTGTCCGCAGTTTAAAGCCATAAAGTGTTACATATTTGCAGTCGAAGAAAAAGTATAGTCTACAATACATATGGAATAGTCATTCCGCGCTCGCAGGATCGCGGATTCGCCAAATTTCAATTATTAACTGAAAATGCAATTGGATCGGGTAAGAATCGAACTTACTCTAGCCGACGTGTCATGTATATGAATTAGACGCCTTAACCCGTTCGTGTAGTCCCTCCTAACAATGCATCTGTAAATTAAAGAAATAAATAAATAAATAAATATTTGATTAGGGAACGTTCAAGTATTACGTAACCCAAATTTTGATAATTTTGGACCCCCACCCCCATATTTTGCTGTTAAAATAAAATTTTACCTGAGCTGGTGATATCTAAAATCATATCTTTTAAATAAAATTATAGACTAGTATTATATTGACTTGCCGAAAAAAATTCTGCCACATATGCGACGAATAATACATTTCTATAATACACGACACCCGTCTGCCAGTAGTGCCATCTCGTAAAATTTCTGTGAAATTTTAAATATGGCCGCTAGGGACACTAGATTTAGGTCTTAAGTTAGCAAGGCGCCTTGCCGTTGAATTGATGAAGACGTATATTTATGACGATTCTTTTCTGTAAAAACGAAGAGCAAAGGTTACGTTGCAAGAAGACAAGAGAGACTCCCAAAAGTAGATGGAAAAATAAACATACATACATAATATGTATATATTATATACATACAATGACTTTCAGCTTATTCAAAATAAAAGTAAGTGATCTGCCTGGGACCTGGAGACCACCACTATACACACGCATTTTTCAATTTAACGTTGGAAAGTGTATTTCTTACACTCCTGGGGTTTCCTCACTCGCCTGACGGCTCGTTCGTAAACCTTCCCACTCGCTTGAAATATGTCACTTTCCACACTAGTTATGTAATATACTATCAAGCCAAATATACTTTCTCTTTAATATTCATAGCATAGCCCTCGTAAAAAACATCTAATTGCAATTAAAGTAAAATTAAATTGTACTTTTCATACAATTTTGCGCATTTTGTGACTTACTTGACTTTTATTTATTGCAGTGCTTTGTTTTCCTGCAAAATAACTGCCGGTTCACAAAGCTTAATGAAAGAATTTCATATGGACAGAGACAAAATTTACTTATTCATTGTGTCCGGATTTTAGGTTGACTTCATATACGGCGACACAACTTTATTATTGTGTTAAAATGGGATGGAATAACTTTTCTGTGCAGGATGAAACTGATAAAATGACATCATGCGAATAAAAAAGTTTTGTCCTGGTTTTACATACAAAAATATACGAGTTCAGCATTGAAACCAGCAAGCACCTTGTCAAAACATCGGCACTAGGCACTAATTTGAAACGTTATGAAATAGGAAGTTGTGTAAATAGGCAACCATTAATACACCTGCGTGTTGCATAATTTATTAAAGTTTGAAAGTCTGTATCTCAAAAACGTTCTATTCTAGCAAAAACTGTATATAACATTTTTTGTAGGGCCTAAAAAGGGTTTATATATATTATTAGCCAAAAAACGCTAAAAATAGTAGTTTTACCCCATTCTTACCCCCTTACCCCCAATCGTTTACCCACAAAATCTAATTAGCTCTTTAAAATATGATAAGAAACAATATTCAAAAAACCGTTTTCGATATCTTTTTTAGAAATGGAACCCAGACAGACGGACGAAAATTTTTTTTGTTGATTTCGACTCAGGAAGTTTTAAAACGTTGAGAAGTGTTAAAAAAAACGTGGTCAAAGATTTTGACTTTTCACAGAAGATTTCAATACACTCTTAGTAGTACTAAATGCCGATGTAATTATAGTTTTTAACTTTAATTTTTGGTTCTCGTATCAGTAAAGTTTACCTTTAGTTGCCGTTTTCTCTTTAACGGTACTGCAACAAGAGTACCTTTTTTATTTATTTTTACCTGAGGAATCATATTCTAATAATAAAACTACAAAAAAAAAGTTCGGGGCTAAAGAGTGATAAGGCCTTCCCGTTTGGCATGTCCCTGGTTAAAATAACGATTTGAAAATAGCATAGGGAAAGAGGCCTTATTAAGTATAAATTACATGCAAAAATATGATGCTATACCTCAAAGGGTTTCCGAGTTATTAAGTAAAAACCGAATTTTTGGAGCCGCGTTTGAAGGGGCTCCATTAAGAGTTGTTTTTGGACATACGTTTATAGAAACGTTTTCATATTTTTGATGTATAGTTAGTAATTATTAATTACCCCTTAGAAGGAGTGTAGCTATTTTAAAATTATCCTGTATGTGCACCCTTCGCAAGAACATGTGTCTGGCGCCCGAGGTCTTATCTGAAAATCTCAGGCCATCTCGTGGCTCGCAGTCCGGCTGCGAGGGCAAGCAAAGGACTCTTAGAGTGAATTAATCGTGTTTTCTTGGTGTATGTAGATGCGGGTGACAGGTGAAGCAGGTGTACAAACGCGCCGCGCGGTTTGTCCGTACTCCACGTATCGCGTGCAGCCATGGTGGAGCCGTCCACCGCACATTGGGACTGAAAACGATCCAGTCGGACATAAGTTCGTACTTGTTTTTCACGTTAAAGAAAAAGGAAAAATTTTATCCGGCTCGAAGGTCCAATTTAATTAGTTTTTTTTTTCGTTTAAAACATTTAAAAATACAAGAAAGTCTGGAAACAGCTCTATTACTAAGAATTATTCTGATGTAAAATACACGGTGTGTCTTTTGGCGGAAAATAAAGGGGATGATTCTAAATTACAAAACGTGTAAAACCAGCTTGGGAAATGTCCGGAAACGAACCCTAAGAGATAAATAATAATAAGGTTTTTAATTAATATCTGCGGTACCCTTTGAGCTAGAGCGACGAGGTTCTGCATGCGTACTAGTTATATTTATTATAAGGGCTATTAGTTTGTTAATTTATATTTTTAAATCTATCCAAGGCGTGCATAGACAGACAAATGTGTGAGGCATAACACATTTTTGCCCCAAACTTAAAGTGATTTTTTTTTGGATTTTTTGTAAAAAAATATGAATTCCTCAAATAAAAATACATTAAAAATGTCATATAGTGTAATACTGTTTCAAAAAAAAAAAAAAAAAAAACAGTTAAAGAGGAAGTAACATTTTGTGCCACCAAAAACTAAGGTTATTTATTTATTTATTTATTTATTTAGTTTATAGTCGTTCTCGTACCTATTTTTAGGTATTATTATTACTTTAAAAGGGTCTTTTAATATTAAATTTAGGTGTTTCAGTGAAAAATACGCTTTCTTAGATTTAAATGAAGAATCGATCTGCATCATTAAAATTTTATTAATGATTTTTTGTTTCCGATTCAATATGTCCATCTTCGAAGGACCGTAGCTCCCTTAGGGCTTATATCCGGACATATTTTCCTTTGCTAGTTTATGTTTTGTGATATATAATCATTCCCTTTGTTTAATGCCAAAAGACTGTATTTTATTTTAGCCCAAAACACCCTTTAATTTTGGCTGTTGTGCGTTTATGTCCAAAAAGAGACAGACCTAGCAATCAATACCAGCTGCAAACGCCTGCTTGGATCCGCCACTTCGTTTCTTGCTTGCTTCCTTTCAGTTGCGATGCGTGTTCCGAACAGGCTTTCCAAGCCGGAGCTTTACATAACTCTTTGAGCTTTCGCCCCGCGGGCTTTCGGTGTTTTATCGCAGTTCTTTCTCGGTGGTGCTTGTGCTTAAATGCGGTGAGTTTTGTTTCACTGTTCTGTCACTGTTCTTTGTTTAAAATTGTTGTCTTTTGTTGAAAATATAACCATAAAAAATGGTGCTTATTTTTAATATTTTTGTATTTGAGAAAGTTATAAAAGTGAATTTACTTTACAACATATTTATTTTGTAAATATAACTTATTTTTTCAGAAACACTCATTTTAATTTAAAACACAAAAGCATAGAAACTGTAAAAAAAATGGATTTATCAGGTAAAATTCATTGAAAAGGATTTTACGGTCCTTAAAGTACCTGTTTAACAAATTCTAACCTAATTATTTTTTAACAATAGATAAAAAGAAAATCTGTTACTCTTAAAGCTATATAACCACCTTATTTCCTCTTACTTTGGTAAGACAACTATTTTGTGAACAGAAGAACTATAAAAAAACTATATCACAGCTATATTTAATAAAATCTCAGTAACCTCATGGGAGGATTAACGATTAAAGAAATATGAATTATTTAAAAGAACTGATATTAAAAACTTAATGTAAGAAATATACTTTCCGACAAGTTATGTGCACTATTTTTCATACGACCCCAATTAAAATGAAACTAATTAAAATAAATATTATTTTGTGTAAATAAAATTATCTTTAAAATAATTAGATTGATTTAAATTAAGTAACTATTAAAAAAATACCAATACTTTAAAGAAAACTAGATGAAACGTTGCAAGCACCCTGTCCAAACATTGGCACTATTGTACACTAGAGCCATCTAGTTTGCAAATTTCAAACTAGGTGTTTTGTTTGATTTTAAATTCTGTATCTTTAAAACATTATATTCTAGCAAAAAACATATAACATTTTTTATAGGGCTTAAAAAGAGGTTTTATTTAAAATATATTTTTTTGAAATCGGGTTATAAATATGTGAAATATGCTAAAAAAAATCTTTTACTACTTTAAACGCCAATGGCGATTTATCCCGTTAGATTAGACAGGGACAAAAGTTCTACCCAAAAAGGATAGAAGACATACATACACTCCCACTTCCACCCAACCAAACAAATTCTGTATTTGTTCTTTGTTGAACAAATACAATATTTACTTGGCCGGGCGAAAAGTGTAACTATTTATTTTTATTAAAGAAATTACTGGCGCCATCTAAATTTTAGTAGAATTATCTTATTCTACAGATTCACATTAGTTATGTTCGTTCGTGCCGCTCAGTGCTACACTTTCCGGCCAACCAAATAAATACTGTATTTGTTGTATGAAAAACAAATACAGTATTTATTTGGTTGGCTGGAAAGTGTAGCACAAATGAGATACAGATAGGGTCTTTTGTTTCATAATTCTAGTTGTAGAGAGCTCCATATCTCGAAAACAATGCGTTTTAGGAAAACGTTGTTTATAACATTTTTTGACCAATTTAAAATTATCTTTTATATAAGTGCTAAATTAACCAAATACAATAATAATTGCCTTAATTATTAACAAAAAACGCTAAAAATAGGAGTTTTACCCTCATTTTACCCCCAATCGTTTACCCCCAAAATCTAATCAGCTCTTCGGAATACGATAAGAAACAATATGCAAAAAACCGTCGATATCTCATGTAGAAATGGAGTTAGAGAGTTTACACCCAGACAGACAGACGGACGCAAAGAAATGTGAAAAAAACGTGGTCAAAGATTTTGACTTTTCGGCGAAGATTTCAATACATCGGCACACTTAGCAGCACTAAGTGCCGATGTAAAAAACATGATAGCTTTAATTTTCCACACATGTACATCATTTTGCACGAGTATGAAATATGACACTTTCTTACTCTCTAAACCGTGTTAAATTGTGATTTTTGTCGTTTTCATGGGTGGTCCTGGGAAAATGACTGTTAATATTTGGAATGTAATTTGTTGGGGTTCTAAAACGAGCCAAGAAGCGTTAAAAAACGAATCAACGTCAAGAAACTAATTTTATCTCCCCACATTGCCTCACCTAACACCAAGAGGTAAATTAATAATTTTTTCCGTCGCAATTTCAAACTTAATTTTGTGGACTAGTATTACATAAAGTTAGTTAATTTACTCGGTCATTAAATGCCCTCTAATTATTATTAATGGCAAACCAGGTTTAACTTAAGTTTCACATTTAACAGGCGTAAAATTTCCCTACAACTTTTCCGGAAAATTCATTTGGAACATACGTAATATGCAGTTATGTGGCTTTAATAGCGAAATAAACAGATCTTTATATACATTTTATTAGCATTACGTGTTCTTTAATTTTATTACGGTCAAAAATGTATTTCTTACATAAACTAGATGAAACGTTGCAAGCACCATGTCAAAACATCGGCACTATTGTACAGCAAATTTTAAACTAGTTTGATTTTGATTTTAAATTCTGTATCTTTAAAACATTATATTCTAGCAAAAAACTGTATATAAAATTTTTTATAGGGCTTAAAAAGAGCTTTTATTTAAAATATAATTTTTTGAAATCGGGTTATAAATATGTGAGATATGCTAAAAAAACCTTTTACTGCTTTAAACGCCAATATCTCGAAAACAATGCGTTTTAGGAAAACGTTGTTTATAACATTTTTTGACCAATTTAAAATTATCTTTTATATAAGTGCTAAATTAACCAAATACAATAATAATTGCCTTAATTATAAACAAAAAACGCTAAAAATAGGAGTTTTACCCTATTTTTACCCCCTTACCCCCAAAATCTAATCATCTCTCCGGAATACGATAAGAAACAATATGCAAAAAAAGTCAATATCTCATGTAGAAATGGAGTTAGAGAGTTTACACCCAGACAGACAGACGGACGCAAACATTTTTTTTACTGATTTCGACTCAGAATGGTCTTAAACGTCGAGAAATGTGAAAAAAAAACGTGGTCAAAGATTTTGACTTTTCGGTGAAGATTTCAATACATCGGCACTCTTAGTAGCACTAAGTGCCGATGTAAAACATAACAACAAGCCGAGGTGCCCAAAAACCCGACTGCGAAAAAATGTCTGATGAAGACAATAACAAAGCCGAAACGTGGGCGAATTAAATACTATTTTTAAATATAGTAGGTACCGTTTTCCTTAAATTCGTGATGATACGCGTGATCATGACAAATCTTTTGAAACTTTGATCGTCAAAATCAACCCAGTAGTTAAGGCTGTAAAGGGCAATAAACAAACATGCATGCATACATACATACATACAAACACGTTAAAAACGTAACCTTTCTTTCGCTTGGTCGCAAAAGTTAACAACATGTATACACCCTTTATTATTATATCCAGAATATAATTTAAAATTTAATTTTAAGAAAAATATTTACATCAAACATTGAATTAATATAAGAAAATTTAATCAAGCTGTATTTAAAGGAAATTTGAGGGAAATGTAAAATGTTGACGAATATCTAAATTTTATTTTGAGTTTTATTTTGATACACATTTTTCTGAAAAAAAAAAGAAAAATAAATAAAATTTTACACATCATTTCATTAATATTATTAATATCAGACGTAAATGAAGCTAAGTGTACGTCCTGTATTCTTATTTTTAGGGTTTTTAAAGGTTTTAGGATATATTTTTCTTCAGAATTGTATGTTTAAATGGGGGGGAGGGCGTAGAATCAAAAACACCAAACAGGCGCAAAAACCGACCGTAACCAAAGAGTTAGGTCATGTTAAGTCGGACGTATACATAGTCAGTTTACATGGAACAGGCTATTTGTACGTCCGACGTAAACGACGCTAAGTGTACGTCCTGTATTCTTATTGGTTGATTTTTGTGACTTAAAGATTTTAAGGTATATTTTTCGTTAGAATTGTATTCTCCCAATTTAAATAGGAAGGGTACGACCCCCATTAGCATCAAAAACACCAAAGAGGCAAAAAAATCGACCTAAACCAAAGAGAGGTTATGTTACGTCGGACGTTTGAAT
The DNA here is from genome assembly GCA_958510825.1 of Brachypterus glaber. Lineage (NCBI taxonomy): Eukaryota > Metazoa > Arthropoda > Insecta > Coleoptera > Kateretidae > Brachypterus > Brachypterus glaber. Next base: position 44,196,090 of record OY294049.1, on the reverse strand, counting down.
AGCCAGTTCGTATTTTAAAAGCGTGAACAAAAATGTATAATAGTTATTTATGGTACTAGTGGGTAAAGTAAGATATTGCCCATGAGAAAAGTAACCTGCGAGACGTCAGCCAAGCAGGTTAATTTTCGAGAGGGCAATATCGGTTTACCCATGAGTGCCATACAAGGTTTTATCCAATAAATAGGAATTCATATTTTTATTAAAAATTTTAATGACATTTACAAGAAAATAATTCGACAAGTGACAGTTGAGTGGGTAAAATAAATAATTATCCACTCAATAAAGTAAAAGCCACGCGGGGGTTATTATTGAGTTTATCTATTTAAAATAAAGCTGGTAATTGTCTCGTTATCTGTATGTATTGGATAAAAAATATTACAATACAATAATTGTTGATAATCTAAAAAAAATCTGAAACTTTACAAGACTTTATTAACTTTTATTTATTTTTTTTTCAGAAAACTGGAGCCCGAATCAAGATATTTTCGAACCAGGCCCCCCAAAGTACAGATCGCATTATTCAAATTTGTGGAGAACCGGACAAATGTGTGGACACTATCCGCGAGGTTTTAACCCTAATTAAATCGGTAAGTACTTATTATCATCATCATAGTCTAAAAGCTGGTGACCATTTTTATTTTATTACTTTCTCTCGGCTGTATTTTAAATGTCAGGGTGGGGTAAAGAGGGTACTAAGTACTTTTATTTTCAACTTATTTTGTTTTGTCTTTAACATTATTCCGAATAGTATATTAAAGTACTAGTTTCATAACATACGTTTTTAGCGCACGAGTACAAGTTTAGTAAAAAAGCCGCTTGCGGCGAGTTTTCTAAAGTACTAGTGCTCTAACAACGTGTTATGAAACGAGTGCTTTATACAATTTTTTCTATTTTTCTCTAAAATTTAAAAAACTTACATTTAAATTGATTACTGATTTAGGGATTTTTGTTTTGGGTTGGCATTACAGTTTACACTATGTTTAAAATTCTAAGAACAAATAATATTTTGATATATTTTACAGTCATCTCTTCTTTTTTTACTGCAGTTAACCAGTCCACAATTTTAACACGGTAAAAAATAACCCAAACACAAAATTTTGTAAAAAATTAAACTTTAAATCGAAATTGACATTTGCACGCAAAACGTCAAGAGATAGGCTTTTGTATGTTGCCATCCCAACAGAAAAAAAAAACTCTTATGGGCCTATAAGAACACGCAAAATGCGTGTGATTATGAGCTTATAAGAGTCGCAAAATAGAAAAAACTTTTAAAATTTTGTCTTAATATTTTTAAGATCCTAGAACAATATAATTTTAAGAAAGTTATCTATCTGTCGTTAAAATCAAATGGACAGGAAACAGTGAATAGTACCATTTCATCCTTTTTGGGAATCATCAGCACTGTGTATCCTGTATGTTGCTAATATTCAAATAAAACGTTAGATAGATGGCACCATGCTTTTATATCTATCTAACGTTTTATTTGAATATTAGCAACATACAGGATACACAGTGCTGATGATTCCCAAAAAGGATGAAATGGTACTATTCACTGTTTCCTGTCCATTTGATTTTAACGACAGATAGATAACTTTCTTATATATATTTTTAACCGACAAACGCGCAGTATATATTTTTATAGACTGTCAATTCTTAACTTATTTAATATAATTTTAGTTTAAAACCCCTGTAATTATTCCCGTCAATTTTTAAAATTTTATCCGTGATACCTGTTTCTCACTTTTAATTAAAATTAAAATTTACATCTGTACGTAAAAGTCAAACAATGTTTTAGTAAACAAGAATATTTAATCAAAAAAATGTAAATAGTGAGGTAAAAGTAAACAAAATCCATTTATTTTTATTTTTTAACAATATTCGCTGAATTTTAATGGGATTATTTTACTTGTTTTTAAAATAAGATACATGTGAATTTTTATGCAGGCTAAAACGTCATTTCGTACATTTATAATTTTTATTTTATTTGTTAAAAATGAGTGACAAGTTTTATTCCTAGCTGCGTTATTATATAAATATAATATTACGTTTCTCGACATGTTATATACAAAAAAAGATGATTTCCGCGGAAAAAAATATATCTGTATGTTCGGGAAAGTTTGTGGCTGCGGTAACTCTAGAACGCTTTGAGCTGAAAAGTCCAAACGTTTCTAACGCGTTTTTAATGTATAAATTTCCCGATGACAAACGTTAGAATTCCTTACGTTAGGTGCCTAACTTTAGAATAAGGTTTGGTAAACTTCTAACCCAATTGATTGAGAAAGAGAGACAGGATGAGTACCTCTAACACTGCGGCCCCCTGCGGGCCTATTGTGTTGTTCTTGGGTCTCTTCCTAGTCAAACAGCTTCGTTTACTTTATCAGGCTTACTAGGCTGTTAACTAGATTTGCGTTGGAGAACATGGCTTCTGGGTTACCATTTTCAGGTTTCCGGCGTCTCCACCGATGTAGAGCCATACAGTCAAGAAGTCCGCCTCCTCATTACACAGCCTGCATATTGGCTCATCCCTATACACACGGATGGTATGCATGTGTTTCCTCAGGTGGCAGTGACCAGTTATTAGCCCTATCACCTTCCTGGGGTGGTCCCTACTAAGATGTAGGAGGTTCTTAGTTAATGGACCAGCGGTTATTACATCGCCAAGTATTAACTTGCTTTGTCTAAGTCCCGGTGCCTGACCCCACTGTAAACTTTGCTGGGATTTTATCCAGTTGGATATACAGCATTTTACAGCGGTTTTGGTTATGCCAATACCACGACTTGTAACGTTAGATAAACGTTATTCTAACGTTAGAACACTCAAACCGCATTCATATAATGTTAACCTAATTACTGACTGACTGAGTTACCGAATGAATCAGCATTCGGCGCCTGCTTAAATATATGCACATCATGGAACCTTTTAGAGTTTTCGCCCAATGTGCTGTTCTAGAGTTTTCGAGAAGCCTTTGTTCTTCGCTTATTGCTTCTTAACAATATTTTTTATGTTTTTTTTTTATTTTTAGAGTCCAATCAAGGGTGTCATAAACCCCTACGACCCACATAACTATGACGACTTCTACGCCGAGGAGTATGGCGGTTGGGGTAGCCAAGGAGGCGGTGGAAACAACCGCAGAGGCGGTGGCGGCGGAGGCGGGGGCGGTGGACCTCCAAGAAACGGTTTCCGCGACGGCCCTCCCGCTTTCGGGGGCCCAGGTGGTGGAATGGGGGGCGGCCCAGGTAGATTCAATCGCGGCCCACCACCGCCCAGAGGTGGAGGATTCATGGGAGGCGGGTAAGTTATTATTTTTGACATAGAAGTGCAAAATGTTTGTTTTAAGGGTCCTTTCAAATAAAAAAAAACTACAAAGTTTTTCTTGTCCATGATGGACAAAAAAATAAAATATGTATGTGTGAGTAAAAGGACAACGTTAGGCACTCTAGCAACTCTTTAACTGTACAAAAAAAAAAACATCTTAATATCTTTATAACTGAAAATTTTCGGCTCAAAATGTGGTCTACAAAGGTGAAATAGGTCACTCATAACATGATATATTTTATATTTATGAAAAAAAGAAACTTTCTTAAAATATTTTTTTTTATTTATTTTTTTTTTATTTTTTTTTTCGTTTTTGTTTTTAATAAAAGTATTATTTTGTTGGGAGCAGTATTTTTTTATTTAATAGGACCCTTAAGTTAAATTAAATTTGTATTTGGGACTGCAAAGTTGCTAAATTGTTTTTTGTTTCAGTTTTAACGACAGAGGGGGCAGCATGTTACCCCCAAGGAACAGTTTTGGGGGCGGCGGCGGCGGCGGAGGTGGTCGCAACAGTCTGAATGGGGGCGGCAGTGGCCCCTGGGCCAATGACAATTTTAATTCTCCCCCACCAATGTTGGGCAGCGGGGGCGGTTTGGGCTCAGGAAGTCAACTGACTTCTTTGGGTTCGAGCTCAGGAACCTCTTCGACTGCAGGAGGAAAGGAAAATTCTACACAAGTTACGATTCCAAAAGATGTAAGTTATTACCCGGTATTTTTTTTTTTAACTCAACTTTGTTTTTTTTTTATAGAAACGTTTTTTTTTACTTTTATTTATTTCTCAAAAAAATTGGGCCAAAAAAATGACATCGTCCCCCTATTTTACACGCCCCTTGTTGAAATTACGAAATAAAAATTACATAAAATGATAAACTTGAAATTTTATCAATCAAAGAACTTTTACTTCAAGAAGGAACATGATGAAATCTACCGTATGCTTTGTTTGAAGCGTGAACCAACTACGGTGAGGGGCTGGTGGGGAGTGACTATTATTTACAATTAGTACGCGTAAAGAGAGAGAAAGAATGTGTAAACTCACAGTCTAATGTCGTAAAATGACTGACAGGGGTACAGTGTTGCCGATTGGAAACATATACTTTGGATATTTTATTGTAAATTTTAAGAAACATTAGTTCTGTATGAGTTTTATATGAACTAGTAGTTTAATTTTAATAGATTTAAATATACTATATTATTAAACATAATTATAGTATACACAATAAAGTTTTTTACATTTTTAATTTAAGTATAATGATTTGAATTCATGATAAGGTGGAAACTACGCAACATTGCTACTAGGTAGCCTGAAAGTCGACTAGCGACATCTACATTTTACACCACAAAGCTGAATGCGTTTCTGTTAGTAAATAAACAAACAAAAAGATGACACATTCATAAACATTGGTCTGAAATTACTTCTTGAGGTAAAAGTTCTTTGGCAAAAATTAGTTACTTTGGTTCATAGGGTTCCAGAGATATTAAACAAACACTAATTCTCAGATGTACCCTTAGGAGGCTCATAGCTCCCTTAGGGATCATTTCCGGACCAACCTTTATACGAACTTTTTTTCACATTTTTGGACCTAGAATCACCCCCTTAAAATTTTGTACCTTATTTTGGAATCACCCTGTATATATTTTTTAATTTTTAGCTTGCTGGAGCCATAATTGGAAAAGGGGGCGGCCGCATCAGGAAAATCCGTCAGGACTCTGGAGCCGGAATCACGATCGATGAACCATTGGCCGGTTCCAATGACCGTATCATTACCATCACTGGTTCAGCCAATCAGATCCAGATGGCGCAGTATTTGCTACAGCAAAGGTAATTATAAAAATAACTTTTTTGGCGCGCAATTTAAAACAATGTTTTTTTACCTAATTTTTTATGTTAAATCCGAATCTATGTAATATTTTTCTACAAACGTTCTGAAACCCTGACATTTTTTACGTACATGTGCTTAAAAAAAGTAAACTTTTAGGCTTATTTTCTTCTAAAGGTATTTTTTGTGACCTAATTTTTTTTATATTCTGTCAATTTCTGACGTTTTATATCAATTTCAGATGTTTTCTGTCAATTTCTGATGTTTTCTGTCAATTTCTGACGTTTTCTGTCAATTTCTGACGTTTTCAGTCAATTTCTAACGTTTTCTGTCAATTTCCGACGTTTGTAGAAAAAATCTTGTATAAAGCAGGTGCGAAATTGTGGGAAGTCTTCTACTAACTGGTGTGGATTGTCTTTACTAACCGGGGCGTCGTTATGTGGAAGACTAGTGATTTTGTTGTTCTGTTTTGATGTAACAAGGAATCACTAATCATCCCATAAAGGCGGCCATTTCTTCAGGGACCTTCATTCATCTAATACTTACTCATATGGTTACTAAACTTTTCGAAAAAAAATCAATTTTTTTAGAAGACTAAAAATTTTAGAAGAAATTTCAAAATTTTTAGAAGAATTTTTGATTTTTAGAAGTTTTTATTTTCAGAAGAAATTTTAAAATTTCTAATAATAATTTTAAGCAAAAATAATTAAATTTTTAGAAGATATTTTAAAATTTTTAGAAGAAATTTTAATTTTTAGAAAAAATATTGAAATTTTTAGAAGAAATTTTAAAATTTTTAGAAGAAATTTCAAAATATTTAGAAAAAGCTTTTATTTTCAGAAGAAATCTTAAAAATTTAAAACAAATTTTAAAATTTTTAGAAGAAACTTTACATTTTTAGAAGAAAAATTAAAGTTTTTGAACGAAATTTAAATTTAAAGAGATTTTAAAAATGTTTTTTAAAACAAATACTAAAATTTTGTTTTTATGTTTGTAAAGGGGTCATCCGTAAACGTCGTTCCGCTTATAATTATATTTTCGCAATAATTAACCTAGAAACTGTACTAGTTAATAAAATAACATAAACCAAATTTCAAGTATCTATGTAGTTGGTTAAAAAGTTAAAATGTTATTGGAAAAAATTACGGTTTTACCCAATTTTGATTTATTTTTATTAAAATTGGTATTAAAGTTAAATTAACAAAATTTGTTATTTAATAACTTTTTAAATTGTGATTTATTTTTTTTATAGTTTCAATTCATAGTGCCTGATGTAATGACGAGGTGCTGTTCAGTCTAGCTTTTATAATTAATGTAAGTAGTTTTTTTTTTAATTAATACAAAAATCAACAGATCGATTTTGCTAAAATTAACATAATTGGGAAAAATAGCCAAAATTTGTATTTATAAACGGACATTCTATCAAAAAAATATCTTTGTGTTGCTTGGTGTTTATGGATGGCCCTTAATAACGATTACAAATAAGATGTTTTAAGGGGCTTTTATTGATTTTTTTCAGGTCACTATCACAACTTATCCAAACGACCTACAAAATATCAAATAGTATATGTTTTGATTTGTTTGTGAATTTTTTTTATTGTAAAATTCGGAAAATTGTGAAAACCATGGCCCTTGCCCCGAAACGCCTTTTTTTAGCGGTGACCACGAGTTCTTGAAAACCAACAATAAACAATTGGTTTCTGTCATTTTAGATGTTTCAGTTATTTGTGTAATTTTTACTAATCAAACCCAAGAAAATAGCTTTAAATAACTTTTTATTTATTAAATATAATTAATTATAATTATTACCAATTAATACAATCAATAATTAACTAAATATTATGAAAAATTTTTTTAAAAAACTAAAATTTTTTAACGTCAGTACATAGTATGTATTTGAGCAAATGTCATTGATCAAGGCTACTTGATTTTTAAGAAAATTTCAAGAAATATAATGTCTGTTAATAATTTATTGTATTATTTGAATAAAAATAGTTAAATAGTGCTAGTAGTGAAAAAACTAATATACAGTGCGGTCCAAAAGTCACCCCCCCCCCTTTTGACTTTTGAACGAGTTGAGATATCGACTTCAAATTTAGAACTCTTAAATAAGACAACTTAAACTATCTTTTAGCATATATTTGATATTTTCATCTCTTAAAATGTGGGCAGGGGGACATTTTTTTAAATGGAAAGGGGGGTCGTGTGATACATCATTTTAAAGCTTATAAAATTCTCTCTTTAAACTAACTTTTTTTAATTTTTTAAAAATGTTTTTTAAGGTTTTGTTTTTTCAATTTTTTGTGCTAAAATTCGATTTTTTAAGTTTTTTTTTATAAATTTTTATTTATGTCAACTAAAATTAGTTTAAAAGTATAATTAACATTTTTTTATGATGAAATTAGGCATTTTTAAAAAAATATTTGTTTTTTTTTAGAGGAATTTTGACATTAATACCCATTTTCAACCCCATTTTAAACCCAAAAAAATTATTATTTGAATTTAAAAATATGGAGTTAAATGGAGAATTTTATAAGCTTTAAAATGATGTATTACACGACCCCCTTTCTATTTAAAAAAATGTGCCCCCATGCCCACATTTTAAGAGCGAAAGTATTAAATATATACTAAAAGATAGTTTTAGTTGTCTTATTTAAAAGTTCCAAATTTGAAGTCGATATCTCAACTGGTTCAAAAGTTAAGAGGGGGGGGGGTGATTTTTGGACTGCTCTGTATAAACTACGGTAGAGAAGACTATTATAGCCTCGCACTCTTAAATATACGCTCGGCTATAAAAAATGTCTTCTTTACCTTGGTATATAATTACTATTATTAATATTACTCTTTCTTTTTTTCAGTGTCCACAATAATTCTGAGCGTAATAACTTCTAAAGGATCAGCAGTCTATAAAGTATTTTAACCAAAATATATCTGGTACATTAAAGTTTTTGAAATAATTTTATCTTATCAAAAGTAGAACATTCCATTTTATGTTTATGGGCATTATATGATTTTTTTTTAAAACAACATTCAAAGTTTTCTTATTTATATATAGTATAATAATATCTCCAAGTCCTTTTGGGGGCCCTAGATTTGAATGTAAATGTCGAGTGCGGTATCCACATTGCGCAAATAACCAATGAACATGGAATTTGCCTTCAAAAATAAAAATATAAACTAATTAAACCATATATGAAGGGAAATTAAACAATTTTTGACGTTTTTAAATTAAAAAAAAAAAAAAAACACTTAACCAACCTCGGTCAGTCAGCTTACAGTCTAAAATAGCGGCAACATCGCAAACTGGTAAAACCTGTCAATGCGAACTCCGTAAAAATATTTAAAGCGGTCCTAGTAATGTTTTTTTGTACATCTTTTTACAAAAAAAAAAAAACCTTTGAGATATAATTAAACTATATAAAATACGCATATTGTGCTACATTTCACTGTTTTTACACATTTACATCACAGTGTAATTTTTTGTATGAATTACTGTAGATTTTGTTCATAAACATAAGGTTTGCTTAAATTTCAATTTTTATAAGAAATATTTTTTAAGTGGAAGAACACTATTTTCATATCATAAATATACCTTAGTAATTAACTATATATATATTGTACTTCCATAGTATTGCTTAAAATGATGGCATTAACTTTTAATTTAAGGGGGGGGTTCCAACTTAAAGTTAAAAAATAAGGCGATTATTCTTTAAAATCAATTGAAATCGATTAAAATTTGACGCGCAGATGAAAAAATTTTTTTCGGAACTGTACGTTTGCCGGGCTCGCTTTCGCTCTTTCGACAAATTATGCGTTCGTGCGAAAAAGTGTTGTTTTCGTACTTTTTTATTTTTATCATAAAAAAAAAAAACAAAATTTATTGGAACCCCTAATAAAATAATGAAAATATATTTTCCGCTTCAGTTTACATTTAAGGGGTCTTTCTACCTTTTTTTAAAAACAAAATATTTTTAAAATTTGAAGGTAGAAAGACCGCTTGAAAACGAAGCTGTTTTCTTTTATAATGTTGGTATCTGTGTGAAAATAGTTTTTTTTAGATTGTTCTAAATTTACTTAGAATATATATATGTATTAGAATATAGTAAAAAATAGATAAGAATTAAACCCCTAGGCCTTTTTTAACCTCAAGGCCAAATTATTTTAGTGTTTTGTTGAATTTTTGAATGACTTATTATTTTAGAGATGCATAACTATTATTTTTTAGAAAAAAAACAGTGGTTTTCAAATTATATGACTAGTTCAAAAAAAATTTGACATAAAAGTTGTTGAGAAAAACTTTTAAAGCGTTCATAAGTTATGGAACATTTTGTATTTTTATCAAATTTGCTTTCTTAAAAAATGGCCCAAGTTAATGAGTTATACCGGGTGAATTTTATTTATGTCCACCCCCAAAATTAAGGTTAATCTACATCCGATAAAAACGAAACTTGGGTGATTTGTATAATTTTACATTGGCTATAAAATGGCGGATTTAGTTTTTTTTTCACTTCCGGTTTGTCGGAAGTGGTATAAATATAAATAAGTTTTTCTTTAAATGGAACACCCTGTAACTTTTTACATTTTTGAATTCAGCCGATAATTCTATGTATAAAGAAACTTTTTTTTTTCTTGTTATGGTAAATTATGTATATCTCGTTTTTATACGACAAAAATTAAAACGAAAAAAATAAGTAAAACAAATAATCAGTTTTTTTATAGATAGAATTTTCGGCTGAATTCAAAAATATAAAAATTACAGGGTATTCCATTAAAAAAAACTAATTTATTCCACTTCCGGCGAAACCGGAAGTGAAACAAAAAAACTACATCCACCATTCTATAGCCAATGTAAAATTATATAAATCACCCAAGTTTTGTTTTTATCGAATGAAGACTAATCTTAATTTTGGGGGTGAACATAAATAAAACTCACCCGGTATAAAAATAAAATACATTTATCCCATAATACAGATAATGAGACAATTACCAGCTTTATTTTAAATAGATAAACTCAATAATAACCCCCGCGTGGCTTTTACTTTATTGAGTGGATAATTATTTATTTTACCCACTCAACTGTCACTTGTCAAATTATTTTCTTGTAAATGTCATTAAAATTTTTAATAAAAATATGAATTCCTAAGCTATTTATTGGATAAAACCTTGTATGGCACTCATGGGTAAACCGATATTGCCCTCTCGAAAATTAACCTGCTTGGCTGACGCCTCGCAGGTTAATTTTCTCATGGGCAATATCTTACTTTACCCACTAGTACCATAAATAACTATTTCATACAGGTTTTGAGTATTTTTTTCCCCTAATTTGATTTTTTGAACTGGTCTATATCTTAAAAATAAATTTTTGTATGCAATATAAAAATTTCTGTTCAACATACAGCCTGTTCCAGAACTCGCGTACCGAAATTTAAGAGGTGATTCTACATCCAAAAATATGAAAAAAAGTTTCTGTAAAGGTTGGTCCGGAAATGAGCCCTAAGGGAGCTACGGCCCTTCGAAGATGACGTATTGAATGGGGAACAAAAAAAAGCACCAAAAAAATTTTAATGCTGCAGGGTGCTTCTTCATTTAAAACTGAGCAAAAAAGTATTATACACCAAAACACCTAAATTTAATATTAAAGGAGTAATAGCCTTTTAAAAAGTAACGTTTTTGGTGGCACAAAATGTTACTTCCTCTTAATTGCATTTTTTTTTTTGATAACGGTTGCTCCTACAGTGTTACACTATATGATATTTTATATGTATTTTTACTCTAGAAATCTATATTTTTTACAACAAATCCAAAAAACATACACATAGAAAAGTTTGGGGCAAAAATGTTTTAAGCCTGATATATTTTGTCCGTCTGGGCACGCCTCTGGATAAATTAAAAAAATAAATTAACATAATCTTATTGCCCTTATAAATTCTAGTATACATGCAAAAGCTCGCCGCTCTAGCTTAAACGGTACCCGAGTTATTAATTAAAAACCTTATTTTTAATTTTAAAGGGCCCTAGATCCCTTAGGGCTCATTTCCGGACCAACCTTTATAGGAACTTTTTTTATATTTTTGGATCTAGAATCACCTCTTAAATTTTGGCATGCCAGTTATGGATCACCCTGTATTTAGATCTAACTATTGTATAGTACTAACATAATGGATAAAAAATTAATTTGCATAATTTTTTCAGTAAAATCAGGGAGCAATGGTACAAATTTTAATTTTTGTTGTTCCATGATCCAATTTTTGCAAATATTCTACCAAATATTTTTATAGGCTTAGTTTTCAATATGTAAGTGTTATGTATGCATTATATAATAATAAAATCAGTAAACTTATTTTTTTGTTTTCATTTTCTATACCTTAAACTAGATGAAACGTTGCAAGCACCCTGTCAAAAAATCGGCACTATTGTACACTAGAGCCATCTAGTTTGCAAATTTCAAACTAGGTGTTTTGTTTGATTTTAAATTCTGTATCTTTAAAACATTATATTCTAGCAAAAAACTGTATATAACATTTTTTATAGGGCTTAAAAAGAGCTTTTATTTAAAATATAATTCTTTGAAATCGGGTGATAAATATGTGAGATATGCTAAAAAAACCTTTTACTGCTTTAAACGCCAATATCTCGAAAACAATGCGTTTTAGGAAAACGTTGTTTATAACATTTTTTTACCAATTTAAAATTATCTTTTATATAAGTGCTAAATTAACCAAATACAATAATAATTGCCTTAATTATAAACAAAAAACGCTAATAATGGGAGTTTTACCTTATTTTTACGCCCTTACCCCCAATCGTTTATCCCCAAAATCTAATCAGCTCTTCGGAATACGATAAGAAACAATATGAAAAAAGTGGATATCTCGTGTAGAAATGGAGTTAGAGAGTTTACAGACAGACAGACGGACGCAAACATTTTTTTACTGGTTTCGACTCGGAATGGTCTAAAACGTCGAGAAATGTGAAAAAACATGGTCAAAGATTTTGACTTTTCGGCGAAGATTTTACTACATCAGCACTCTTAGTAGCACTAAGTGCCAATGTAACTAAGTTGTAACTCATGCATCTAAAATGCCATGAAAATTATAACAGATTTAGATTCCTTGCAAAAAAGTACTTTAACAATGTTTCAATTAAAAACGTCTAGTTTGTCGGTTTTTGCCCAAAAAAAATAATAACGAAACTCGCGATAATTAAAAAACAAAAAATACCAGTTCAATTTTTCTTTCAGATTATTGCTCGGCATACAAATGCGCAACTTTTTTCTAATTTAACCGACCTTGTATCTCTTGAGGTCGAAAAACGGACACCCTGTATATAACTTTTGTCGTAATATACGATTTTAAGTCTAAGAGCTGGTGACCATTTTTATTTCATTATTTGCTCTCAGCTGTATTTCATATGTTTTAAAGTACAAATTAAGCTATTTTTAAATTGTTAGGCTCCAGATCCGGTTTCTTTGGGTTCTAGAAACCGCGAGTCAAACACATTATATTTAAATTAGTATATTTTCACAGTTTTACATAATTATTTAGTAGGCCAAGGAGTAAAAAAGCCCTTAAAAAATTTATTTGACATATGTCAACAATAAAAAGTCTAAAGAATTTTCATTTAATCAAAATGTCAATTTATAAATTCCCATTTCTTTAAAAAATTAAGTATCATATATGTCAAAGGCACTTTTTAAAGACTGTTTTTACCCCTTGGCCCGCAGAATAGTTGTGTATAACTGAAAATAGCCTAATTTAATCAATGGCGATTTCTCCCGTTAGATTAGACAGGGACAAAAGTTCTACCCAAAAGACATACATACACTCCCACCCAACCAAACAAATTCTGTATTTGTTCTTTGTTGAACAAATATAATATTTACTTGGCCGGGCGAAAAGTGTAACTATATTATTTTTGTTAAAGAAATTACTGGCGCCATCTAAATTTTAGTAGAATTATCTTATTCTACAGATTCACATTAGCTATTCGTTCGTGCCGCTCAGTGCTACACTTTCCGGCCAACCAAATAAATACTGTATTTGTTGTATGAAAAACAAATACAGTATTTATTTGGTTGGCTGGAAAGTGTAGCACAAATGAGATAGAGATAGGGTAGACGTCTTTTGTTTCATAATTCTAGTTGTAGAGAGCTCCATTGCATTCTGTAGAACATAAATTTTATAGAATAAAAATTTGAATGTAATGCGACGAATAATAGAATTCTGTAGAATATTGAGCCCGCTTGCCAGTAGTGTCATCTCTTAAAATGTTTGTGAACTTTTAAATATGGCCGCCGTTGAACTCGTATATTCGATAACGGTTATCTAGATGGCGCAGATGTCGTTAAGTTAAATGTATAGATGGTCCCAAATCGCGCCAACTTCAAGTACTAGTAAGTAAGTACTAGTTTCATAACATACTAGTACTTTAGAAAACTCGCCGCAAGCGGCTCGTTTTCTAAACCTGTACTCGTGCGCTAAAAACGTGTTAAAAAACGAGTGCTTTATACAATTTTTTCTATTTTGCTCTAAAATTTAAAAAAACTTACATTAATTTTGATATATTTTATAGTCATCTCTTCTATTTTTTACTGCAATTAACCAAGGCACAATTTTAACAAGGTAAAAATATCCTGAACACAAAATTTTGTAGAAAAATCGACTTTTGCGACATTGACATTTGCAAGGAAAACGTCAAGCGATAGGCCAGGTCTGTTGCCAACCCAAAAAAACAAAAAGTACAGACCTCTTATGGGCCTATAAGAACACGCAAAATGCGTGTGATTATGAGCGTTTAAGAGTCGCAAAATAAAAAATAGCTTTATGTGACAGAAAATCAGGATCAAATAAAAAAAAAATTACATGTTAAATATATTATCACATTTCTAGTATACAGATCACTATAAAAATATTTTACAAATTTATAAAATAAATTGTTTAATAATATAAAATACCTAAAATTACCTGCAGATCATAGTTATATAAATCTATATAAAAATATCTAAGAACTAAATTGTTATTTTGAAGCTGATTTCAGTAAAAAATATCCCTATTTTACACTTTATTAAAAAAAAACAATGCATACTAAATTATTAGTCGTCACGTAATGAGAAATTCCTATGTTAAATTGCAATAAATGTACACGGGTTGATATTTTAAAGGGTAGTAGTGGATAGTTACAGAACACTCCTGTTAGTTTTTCACCTGATGATTTGCGTAAGGGGTGTCCGCTATCTTGAATTTTAGAGCGCATTTTAAGCGAGATTAAAATGCATCATACGATAAAAATGCACAGAACCAATTTTGCTAAGGATCAAATTTCCAACAAGTTTTGTTTACATTTTTTTTTTTTAATATTAATAACAATCGAGTTATAAATATTCAAAAATGTCCATGTTGTGGGTGAAATTGTTTCTTTTTTCGATTTTCAGCCAAATTATTAATCGGAGGATAAAAGCATTTTCATAAGTATGTTGTTACAGTTACAGTGGGCGCTGAAAGGCGATTTGCGCCCTCTGTAACCATACCAAAGCGTCTATGAAAATTTTTAACACCTGAAACTTATATAGAATTTCAAGACCTACAAGTTTGCTCATAACCACTTTTATCTTCCGATGAATAATTTGGCTGAAAAATTAAAAAACACAATTTCACCTCCAACATGACTATTTTTGAAATAACTCGATTGTTATTAATATATTTAAAAAACTATCCAAACAATAATTGTTGGATATTTTTTCCTTAACAAAACTGGTTATATGCATTTTTATGACAAGATGCATATTAAGCAACACACCCCTAACATTCAAGATAGCGGACACCCCTTACGCAAATCACCCGGTGAAAAACTAACAAGAGTCTTCTGTTACCATCCACTACTACCCTTTAAAATATCAGCCGGTGTACATTTATTGCAATTTAAATTTATTATTTGACTGGACTTTTTTTATAGATTAATACTTATTGTATGGTCTATGCTTCTAAAAATATACCCCACAGAGTTATTATTGTCCTAAAAAGTACACTTTTTTGATATTACCTAATTATACAGGGTGTATTTGAAATAGGGTCGGAAATTTTAACAGGTGATTCTACATGATAAAATATGGCAAAAAGTTCCTAAATTGGCCAAAAAAATCGGTTTTTATTTAATAACTCAGGAACCCTTTGAGAGATATTAACGAGGTTTTGCACGTGAATTAATCCTAATAAGGCCCATCTTTATATGTCATTTTCACGTACTTATTTAAACCAGGGGTGTGCGAAACGGGGGGGCCTTATCAGTTTTTTGTCCCAAACTTTTTTCTGTGTAACTTTTTTGCAATTTTATTTTTGAAATATGATTCCTCAGGTCAAAATACATAAAAAAGGTACTCTTGTTGTAATACTGTAGGATTAACCGTTTTCGAGAAAAGTTCATTTGAAGGTGAAATTTCACGGTTCGAGGACGAAAAATTAAATACTAAAATGTCGAAAACCAAAATTTTAATGATGCAATGTTATTCTACAACAAAAACTAAGAAAAAAAGTTTCCATACATGTAGGTCGAAAAAACGCGTTTAAAGCTACCATAGCCCTTTAAAAATGGTGCATATTTAGGAGACCATAGCTCCATTAGGATTCATTTTTGGAAGTACCTGTATATGAGGTTTTTTTCTTAGTTTTTAATGTACATTCGCCCTGCATCATTAAAATTTTGGTTTTCAACATTTTAGTATTTAATTTTTCGTCCTCGAACCGTGGAATTTCACCTTCAAATGAATTTTTCTCCTACAGTATTACAACAAGAGTACCTTTTTTATGTATTTTGACCTGAAAAATCATATTTCAAAAATAAAATTGCAAAAAAGTTACACAGAAAAAAGTTTGGGACAAAAAACTGATAAGCCCCCCCCCGTTTCGCACACCCCTGGTTGAAATAAGTTCACGAAAATAACACATAAAAATGGGCCTTGGTAGAATTAGTTGACGTGCAAAACCTCGTTGATATATCTCAAAGAGTTCCTTCGTTATTAAATAAAAACCGATTTTTTTAGCCACTTTCAAAGGGGCGTAGCTCCCTTATGACTCATTTTTAGACATATGTTTATAGGAACTTTTTGTCATATTTTATGATGTAGAATCATTTGTTAAAATTTCCGACCCTATTTCAAATACACCGTGTAGATATCATAAGTACCCTGATGAAAATTTTTAAAACAACTTTTAAAAAGTCCTGCATTAGTAAAAAAAATAATTTTGCTTTTTCTACATTTCATATACATATAAAATATTCTCCATGTCTAAATTAGAATGCAGTGACTAATGCCTAAAAAGTATTATGCTGCTCTTGTATAAGGGATTCCCCTCAGACGGAGTTACGCGAACCGCGAATCGATATGATCCTCGCTTTTTAGCACACTTTCGCAAATGAGTCACTGCAGTATATTTCAGACACGGATAATAGTGGATTTCTTGGAAGAAAAAATTATATCTGATGACAGAACAACCCTCTTTTTTTAAAATATTTTAATTGTTCATAAAATAAAAACGTTTGTTAAAAAAATGATGAACCATATGCGTCAGTCTGCTATTTTATAAACTTATTTATATTTTAGGTACTTAATAACCTTACTGAAAATCTCTAGTAGTATCTAGTAGAACCAGGTAAAATTTTTAGTCAGATTTTACTAGCTAGTAATTCCAAGTAAATTTTTTTACTCGGTTTTATTAGACATTTTCAGTAGAGAATAGGTGAATTTAATAGGAGTCTTCATTCTGTTTAAAAAAATTCCTCTTAAGTGCTAAAACAGAAAGCCTATATCAAGAAACATGATGCTGAAATTTTTCAGGATGCTCGGCAATATAAAAGACATAAATAAGTGGAACGGCAAAAATTATAACAACTATACAAATAACGAGTGCTATCCACGATATATCACCATCCACACCATTACAAGTTAATTTTGTAACTGATGTATCCGGTAAAACTTCTATCTGAGGAAGCAATAATATTTCTTCATCATTAATATCATGAACAATATCTCCACTTACTATTTTATCGGGTGATTTTTGAATGTTACTATTAAATATAATTTCATTTACTACTGATACTTTACCGTTAGGTATATTTACACTTGTATTAGGATCTGATACTAAATTATCTATGTCGATAGCTTTGCTTGTTGAAGGTATACTATGTTCGGGTGAACTGTGGCTATTTTCATGGACTTCTGCTAAAGCCATGGTGAATGGGCGATAAGGTACTTTAATGGTACGTCGGGCATAGATTTCATTTTCTTTGTGGATGTTGTTTAATCTTTTTAAATCTTCAGTCTTAAATAAAACAAAATTATTGAAACAGCACAGAATTAGAGGGGCTTAGTTTTGTAATAAAAAATGGATATACCTACTGAGCAATGATGTTTTATAGCCAGAGATTGTAAGGTATCTCCTTCTTCGATTACTTTTTCTGTACTTGGTATGTGGTCTCTTTTTGGGGTTCTATTAATACTTAAAAGTTCGGTTTCTTCATCACTGCAGTCACTTTCTTTGTCAAATTTCCTATAATCAACGTCATTCTTTTTTGATCTACAATGTTAAATATTTTAGTAGGTAATTATTTATTAAAATAAGAATTAGTTTCACTTACTTTTGCCTTTGTTTTACCATATTTTTGATTATTTACGTGGATGAGCTGTCACTTTGGTTGACATTTAAAAATTAGGTTATGTTCATAGATTATACTCCCATAGATAGGCATTTGCCGTGTTGCCTAATGAAATATGGTTGGCCGCGACATCTAGCGGGCGTAGTCTAGTTTATTTCAAAAAAAAATTTGGCGTAGGCGTATTTATGGTCTGTTTCATCAAGCAAGAGAGTAAATTAAAAATCACACAATGAATATTTTCGAATATTGGATGTGCGAATATTCTGCGTAGTTTATTTTATAAAACATAACTATATTCTATACACAAACATATACTATTCGAACCTGTTGTAAAAATATTTACTGTGCGATTTTTAATTTACTACCTTGCTTGAAAAAACAGACCATAGTTGTAAAATTAATTGGATATTTTTGTTTTTAATAAATTGTATAGACATTTTTTTTATAATTTTTTAAAAATTGCCGAAAAATTTTACAACGACGATATATTTTTTCTTTCTATATAAAAAAAATGTTTGAAAAAAAAACTATTTTTAAAATTTGTAGGTCGAAAGACCCCTTAAACAAAATAATACTTTTTCCTATAGATCATATAAAATATATACAGTGCGTGTCCAAAGTTCGCTTCTCCTTCTTTAACTTTTGAACCACTAGTGGTTCTTTTGGAAGCTTCCAAAAGTCCAAACCACTAAAGATATTAACTTGAAATTTGGAACACGCTAATTTACTGTTGGTATATATTTTATATTTTTAGGGAGCATAATGGAGGCAGGGGGCAAGGAGGAACATTGTTTCATATGAAAAGGGGGTGTGTACTTTTTAATGTGTTATTTTTTTTTTTTTGGTGTTGAATATTCAATTTTTTTAAACTGAGCTTAATTTACGATTTTGTAACATGAAATTAATCATTAAACAATTCTTTTTTTGTTTTTTTAAGAAATTTTGACAAAAATTCCCGTCAACACTTTTGTAAACCATTCAAAAAAAAAAAAAAATAAAATATAAAATACATGGTCGATTAGAGAATCTTATGAGCTTTAAAACGATGTATCACACCACCAGCGGGAGAATATTCTCAGCGGTCTAAGGCATCGATATAGCATTGACACTGAGCCAATGACCGTGAGTTCAAACCTCACTGGCGCCGATTGCCTTTTTTGATTGCCTTTTTTTTTGGCGAAGGCGTACTCCCTAGATATATTGGTTCGAAAGTCAATTAAAGCCGGTGGTTCCCTCTACTACTAGCCCACACAAGTCCTGGACTTAGGGGATGCTTAATTAAGTAGAATAGTACGAGGTTATAATCAAACAAACTCCCATTCACTTAAAAAAATTAAAACCGTCAACAATGTATGACGAATAAGATAAGGTTATGCAATTTTTAAATAAAGTCAGTGATTTAAATCTTTTTGTCATTCGCTTGTAGACTGCAGAAGATGGTGCATCACTCGTGATATTTTTTGTTTTAAGTTTTAAGAAGTGTATTGGACTAGAAACTTTTGAAAATAATTACGTTTTAAATGTAAGTACCCGATTCTTTTATAAATATTTATATACTTTTTTTTCTAAATATACCGAAACTTTTTGGGTCCCAGTTTATGGGAGGCCTATGCTCTACAAATGTTTGGGGACAGAATTTTTTACATAGAGGGTGGATTCAGTAACCTCAAATGTGAATTTGTTTTCATAAGGTGGGAGGCCAGTCGGGATATAAACCCCCATTTTGGGGCAATACTCTTTTTAAAATTTATTATGATAAAAAACAAACTTGAAAAAATTAAAACCGCCAATTGTATATTTGACGTATGTTACGTAATTTTCATAATAAAAGTAATAGTGCTTTAAATATTTTACTCATTCTCATACAGATTGCTAAAGGTGGTAGATCGCTCGTGGTTTTTTCTTTGTTTTAACTTTTGAGCAGTATATTGCACGTGTATTAATACAAGAAGTAGTGTGTTTGTGTGTATTGTGTATTTTTACACTATAGTGTATCGCACTCGAGGCTTTTGGAAATATTTTATTTTTTTTTAATGTAAGTACATTAAATGTTAATTTAACTTTTTTTCTAAATACCGAAACTTTTTGAAATAGTTACATATCCAACTCTGATAACATAGGACCTCAAAATTGTCTGTGCTGGGGTCGAGAGCCACCTATTCTTATGTATTTTGACATACTACGCACGTATCTGTCATAAAAAAGGCACTTCATGGGCTCATTTTTTTGCTACACTGAAATTGTAGATATTTTCTCACTTTTTGACAGTATTGTCAGTGTAGCAGAAAAATGAGCCCATGAATTACCTTTTTATGGCATATTCGTGTTCAGCATCCCCAAAACACATAAGAATAGGTGGGTCTCACCCCAGCACAAAAAATTTTGGGATGGTGAACACGAATCTGTCATAAAAAAGGCATTTTATGGGCTCATTTTTTTACTACACTGAAATAATATAAGATTTTTACCATTTTAGACAGTTTTTTCAGTGTATCAAAAAAATGGGACAATAAAGTGCCTTTTTTGGGAGAGATTCGTGTTCAGCATCCCAAAGTACATAAGAACCCCAGCACAGACAACGCTTTTTTGTTTTGTGGGCCTGTGTAATTATAAATTTAACTTTAAAAAAAATAAAGCAGCCCCGCACAGAAAAAATTGGGGCTCAGCATAGTATAGTAAAATTATTGAAATACTTTTTTAAATTTGATATTAACATTTTAAAAATAGTTTTTTATATGTCTGTGGGTCTCAGTTTATGGGACCTCAGAGGCCTGTGCTGTAAAAATTTTTGGGGCCAGAATTTTTTACATACAGGGTTGATTCAGTAACCTCAAACGTTTGACAGGGCACGCTCGCGCCAATTTGTTCATAATGTGGGTGTACGGAGGCCATCAGGGATATTAGCCCCCATTCTGGGGCGCCACTCTTTTTAAAATTTATTATGATAAAAAAACAAACTTTTAAAAATTTAAAACCGCCAACTGTATGTACAGTACTGTTTTATTAAACATATGTTACGTCATTTTCAAATAAAAGTATTTATGATTTAGATATTTAACTCATTCGTATACAGATTGCTAAAGGTGGTAGATCGCTCGTGGTTTTTTCTTTGTTTTAAGTTTTGAAAAGTGTATTGTGAGTGTATTAATACAATTGTGTGAGTGTGTTTTATTTATTTTTACACTACTCTGCCCTGCTTAGTTAATACGTCCTAAATAACTTTTTTTACATTTTCGGCTAATCTGCATATCGACACTCCCAAGCAACAAGGACGTAACTCAGGTTAGACCCATTTTGAGTTATACTCATAGGTAAACGCCTTGAAAAAAGACACACCTGGTGGTACTACTCAGATTTCTCCACAGGCCATTTTAACCAAAATTTTACCTAAAAACACTAAAGTAAAAAATTTTAAACTTGAATATTATCAGAAACAAACAATAAATAAACAATAAATACTTATACAGTTAAATAGAGAATTTTATAAGCTTTCAAATGACGTATCGCATGTCTTCCTTTTCCACTTCAATCATTTACCCACCCTTAAATAACAAAAAAAAATATTTTAGAAATTTAGCTGTCGTGAAAAATGACAATATATGAGTTACGGCTTTCTTGCTTGGGGGTATCGATATAGTGATTGTTCTATGCCATGTTTACCTATTCTCCAGGGGCCCCACCAATCGGGGAAATCAGGGAAGTCTGGAAAATGGGGAATTTGGCCATTTATTCGAAAAAGTCAGGGAAAATAGGAATGTTAGTTAGGACGTTTTAAGTAACAAGGGCAGTACTGTATCCGACTTTTGAAAATAATTATTTTTCAATTGTTAGTACACGTTTTTGTATAAGTACAGGGAGGCCACAGAATATTATTTGGAAAATTCCCCGAAATTTCCCTGACCTTTCCCTGGTTTTGATAAATTTTTCCTGACTTTTTTGGTTTTTGGGTAAAAAATATATGAAAAAAAAAGTATAAAATACAAAAAATAAAGTTACAGGCTTTTCAATAAAATTCCCTGATTTTTCATTTTTTCCAATAAACTTTCCTGACATTTTCCTGATATTTCCCTGAAAATTTAAACATCCTGACATTTCCCTGATTTTCCTGAACTATTTCGGCTATTTTAAGTAACGATTTAAATTTTAATTTTTTGTAATTGAATTATTTTATTACATATATACGAGTTTAAGGGGTCTTTCTTAAGACACTAAACACTAAATTCTACCTTAGAAATTATAAAATAATCTTTTTTTAAACATTTTTTTATGTATAGAAAGAAAAAAGATATCATTGTGTTTTGTAGATATGTTTATTTATATTCAAAGAATACAAAAAAAAATATTTTAGATTTTTAAAGTGCCATTTTTTGGCCAGAATTTTTTTTTGAAAAAAACATCAAAAAACGGTGATCGCCATGATTCCGGCCGCCTGGATCGACTGAAAAAGAAACAAAACGGGATATTGAAGTATTGAAGTCGCTATAGCCCGTACTAAAAGAAAAAAAATTGGTCAAAAAATAATAAAATGGCGGACGTTTTTGTTTAAAAATGTTTGAAAAACGTCCGCCATTTTGTTATTTTTGTTTTTTTCTTTTAGTACGGGCTCTAGCGACTTCAATACTGAATAATATCCCGTTTTGTTTTTTTTTTCAGTCAATCCTAACGGTAGGAATCATGGCGGCCACCGTTTTTTGATATTAAAAAAAATTATGACCAGAAAATGGCACTTTAAAAATATGAAAGACATTTTATTTGTATTCTTTGTATATACCCTGCTGAAAATGACGGGTCTG
The DNA here is from genome assembly GCA_958510825.1 of Brachypterus glaber. Classification (NCBI taxonomy): domain Eukaryota; kingdom Metazoa; phylum Arthropoda; class Insecta; order Coleoptera; family Kateretidae; genus Brachypterus; species Brachypterus glaber. Next base: position 44,173,516 of record OY294049.1, on the reverse strand, counting down.
TGCGGGTATAAATGGTGCATAGACCGGAGTTGAGCGGATGAAATTCACCCGCTCAAGTCCGGTTTATGCACCACTTATACCCGCGCAGACCTGTCATTTTCAATAGGGTACCTACAAAATTTCACAATGATATCTTTTTTCTTTCTATATAAAAAAATGTTTAAAAAAAGATTTTTATAATTTCTATGGTAGAAACACCCCTTAACGGTGGCCATATTTAAAAGTTTACAAAAATTTTACGAGATGACACTACTGGCACACGGACCGCTAAAATTTTAACACGCATATGTAGAATTGCGGCGCATAACAATTTTTCATATGAAAATTTGTCAAAAATATTTTTTAAGATGTAAACTGTTATAATATTGAAAGATTCTGGATTTTTTAACTTTATTGTAATAATTTGTGATTTTTTTTTAGTTTTAGGTCTTGAACTATTCCACTGCTCAACACCATTTTAGTTGCATCTGACTATATTTGATCCGCTGATCGAGAAATGTGGAAAAAACGACCTCAAGTTTAAGTGACTTGCCAAACAAAAATCCAAAAAAAAGGCAAAATCCAATATATTGTATTTAATTATTATTTCTTTCAGGTATTTCACTGTTTTTATAATATATGTAGGTATATATATATTTTCTTAATATATGTGTTTTTTTCAGGTTTATGTGTAAATAAACAATAATTGTATTTAATTATTATTTCTTTCAGGTATTTTAATGTTTTTATAATTTTGGTTTATTTAAAAAATTGTATGTTCCTAATTTTAACATGTTTTTTTTTTCTCTCAGGTATTTTACTGTTTTTATAATTTTGGTTTATTTAAAATTTTTGATGTTCCTAATTTTAACATGTTTTTTTTTCAGGTATTTTTACTGTTTTTCTTTTAATATAGGTTTTTCTCAGGTTTATGTGTAAATAAACAATTATTGTATTTAATTATTATTTCTCACAGGTATTTTAATGTTTTTATAATTTTGGTTTATTTAAAATTTTTTATGTTCCTAATTTTAAAATGTTTTTTTTTCAGGTATTTTTACTGTGTTTTCTTTTAATATAGGTTTTTTCAGGTTTATGTGTAAATAAACAATTATTGTATTTAATTATTATTTCTTTCAGGTATTTTAATGTTTTTATAATTTTGGTTTATTTTAAATTTTTTATGTTCCTAATTTTAACATGTTTTTTTTTTCAGGTATTTTTACTGTGTTTTCTTTTAATATAGGTTTTTCTCAGGTTTATGTGTAAATAAACAATTATTGTATTTAATTATTATTTCTCACAGGTATTTTAATGTTTTTATAATTTTGGTTTATTTTAAATTTTTTATGTTCCTAATTTTAAAATGTTTTTTTTTCAGGTATTTTTACTGTGTTTTCTTTTAATATAGGTTTTTTTCAGGTTTATGTGTAAATAAACAATTATTGTATTTTAATTATTATTTCTTTCAGGTATTTTACTGTTTTTATAATTTTGGTTTATTTAAAATTTTTCATGTTCCTAATTTTAACATGTTTTTTTTTACATTTTAGATTTCTGAAAGACAATTTTTATGGATACGTTTTTTTCGAGCAACATTTATTCGTAAAAAAAAAGAAGTTTCATCAAGCTAAAATTGACAACCAGTATTGGAAAGTTTTACTTACAGTCATAGCAAAGAAAATGACAGACATTTATATATCTTTTTATTTTTTTATGTTTTAGGTTTCTGAAGGATAATTTTAGAAGTACATGACTCATAGCTCCCAACTGCCCGGGCTCTGCACATGACAGACAAACAGACGGCTGCCAGTATTGGTTGTAGGAATCATGGCTTCTGCTTGCTGTCTTGATTTCCATAGGGATGACTCTAGTCCTAGGACTAGACAGTCAATTGAGGGCCTTCGTGCCATTCTCGCTCGTAGGTTTTCTTTAAAGCAAAATTAAGCTGTACGAGTCCTACAACCAATTGTAAAAAAGAAGTTCCATCAAGCTAAAATTGGTAAGTTTTACTTTTTTCTTACAGTCATACTGAAAAAGAATAATAGACATTTATATTTCTTTATACTTTTATATGTTTTAGGTTTCCGAAGGACAATTTTAGAAGTACAAGTTTCCTAAAGAATAGATTACCATAACATACACATGACCTTACCTCTAGGATATGGTGTCTGTTCTTTCATTCATGAGCGTAGAATAAATTCAGCACTGATTAGAAGCGACCGCAAGAAGTCTGTCCGCACTCTACAACAATGCAACGCCAGTGTATCTATGATAAAAGCTAAAAAAGATGACAAAAGAAGACTCAAATGGCTGCGAATGTTGGTTGTAGGTCATCAGGGCTTCTGCTTGCTCTCTTGATTTCCATAGAGATGACTCTGGTCCTAGGACCGGACAGTCAATTGAGTGCCATAGAGCTATCCTCGCTCGCCGGGTTTCTTTAGGGCAAAATTAAGCTGTATGAGTCCTACAGCCACGTGTATAGGCCTACTGGGGTTTCCTCAGTGGGGAACGGCACGTTAACCGTAACGCGCCTGGTGCTTTACCTCCTGGGTGGCGTGGAAAAGAGCACAAACTGCAGCTCTATTCTTGACCATAACATAAAATATTTCGCATACGCAGTTGCTAAGGTAAAATCACATATTAGCTTCCTTAGCAACAGAGTATGCTAATTATTTTTGCGAATGGTCAAGAATAGAGACCCTGATTGTTTTACAAAAATACGACATTGTTATGCTGATGTTTACTTTTATACAGCTTTATAACGTTGGAAAAACGTTATTCTAAATTTCTACTATGGTCCGTTTCATCAAGCAAGAGAGTAAATTAAAAATCGCACAGTAAATATTTTTACCTCAGGTTTGAATAGTATATGTTTGTGTATAGAATATAGTTATGTTTTATAAAATAAACTACGTATATTCGCATATCCAATATTCTAATCTGTTTTGAAAATATTCACTGTGTGATTTTTAATTTGCTTTTTGCTTGATGAAACAGACCATAGGGTAAAATATTATATGATTGTGATATGATTACTGATATTAAAAAGTCATTTTTATTGTGATATTGTGTATTATTTTTATTGTGATATTCTGTATTAGCAAGAATGTATTAGGTTACTTATTGGTAATAAATACTATCATTACTACTACAGTCAAACCTCTATAACTCGAACATCCACAACTCAAAATTCTTCATAAGTCGAAGTTTACTGATATTCCCCGCACATTTTATATTGTATTGTTTCTATTTCTGTATTATAAAGATGGTACCACGGCTTAAACGATTTCTTATAAGTCTGGCTTTTATTTCAGACTAAATTTAAAAAAGTTCATCGACGAAAAAAAATATATATTCAACTTTTTATTGTTTCAGTGTATTTTTTTGGAACAAATTTATTAAATTGGCCAATAATATTAAACTTTTTTTATAGAGCGTAGATATTTTAACTGTTTTTAACTAATTTGGGTCGCTGATTTCAAAAATATTTATACAATGTATAATATACATACTTTTAAGTAAAAGTAAAATATGCAGATTATCATAGATTGCCATGGTTTATTTTTCTTGAACAAAAACTTTTACAGCAAAACTGATATTATTTTTAAATTAATTAAAAACAGTAAGAATATCTAAAAAGTTTAATAAACTTCATTTAAACTCTACACTAAAAAAAATAAAAAGTAGAAAAATTGTTTTTCGTCGATGGACTATTTAAAATTTGGTATAAAATAAAAGCTAAAATTATAAGGAATAGTTTAAGGCTAGTTTCGCGTTGGGCCCTTTTTTTTTATTATCGATTTCGACTCGGGAAGGTCTAAAGTCGAGATATGTGAAGAAAACATAGTCAAAAAATTTGACTTGTTGGGGATGATTTCAATACAGAGTGTCTAAGTGTGATAAAAGAACTTACAATTTGTCAACACGTTTTCTCTGATTTTTTCCATTTTTCCAGTTTGTACAACAGCAAATCCACATCATCCTAAAAGAGGAAGAAGTTGAAGTTGAAGCTCTCGAAGTACTTCTTGAATACAATGATCTTGATGAACTAGAAGTGCTTGGTCGTGCTGAGCTTGTCGAGGGTCCAGCCTCATCTACAGGCTCTCCAGAAGGTGAACTGATCTAAAAGATGTTTGTATTTTACTAAAATGTAGAAAGCTGCATTGGAAAAAAAAGTTTATATAAACATAGGTCCAGTGGCATGCACAAGGGTAACGCCCATGGTTTAATTACAAAAATATATATTATTGTCCACTGTTTTTTGAATCTGGTAGAATATTATGATGTAGTAATGTAAACTACACAAAAGTCATCTTATGAGTTTTTTCCTTTAGATTAGCCGTTTTCGATAAAAAGAAAAAAAAAAGAATTATGTATACCATTATCGAGACCATTATTTATTACGTATACTCAGAGATTGCTTGAAAGTTAAGAACTAAATATAAATACTTACAGTTGAAGGGAATAAAACAGCTCCATTTACGGAGGCCAGATAAAGCATATCTCCATGTTTTGGGCCCAAACTTTGCACAGTTTTAGTTTTATTATTAAACACCTCATCTTTTTTATTTTTCTCCTTATACAATGCAAAGGCAAAACTAGTCAGATCAAAACATGAATTTTTTCAAATAACTGAAACGCTGTCGTCTATACGTTTTGTTCCCTCAGACGACTGTATCCGAAGCACCTAAAATTTTAAAATAACCCTTTGTCATCCAGTTTTTAGATCCGAAATTTGAGGTTAGAACACTTAAAACAGCTTTAACTCTGAATTTAGTTGAGATAAATGGACACTGTTAACTTAAAAAATTGTTTTATTTATTTATAAATAAGTTCTTACTATCAGTTTGTCTTTAGACATCGTTGAAAATAAAGTTTATTTTATTTAATAAACATCAATTATTTTTTAGGAGCGCCTATGTGCAGCTCTTTATGCAGCGTGTTGATAAACTGCGCATGCGCTGACCGTTTTTCAATATGTTCTTTTAAATAAAAAACATTTTTTTACAAAAAAAAAACACCAAACAGACGCCAAACCAACGTTAACGTAAACCAAGGCCCCCTCATTAAAAAAAAATCCAAACCAAGAAAAAACCAAAACAAACTCATGCACAGAGAGCTGCATTTAGGCGCTTGATATTTTTTTCGAGCTTTATCTTCTTCTTCTTCGTGCTTTTTTTTTGGCCTTGTTTTGGTGACGTATGACGTCATTTCAATATGATATCTCAAAAAAAGCTTAAAATAACTTTTTTTTTTATCATACATTGTTATTTGTTTAAGCTTATTACTTAAAATGGGACTCTTTTAAATTATATTTAATAGTTATTTTTTGAGAATTTTTTTAATTTGTACCGAAATAATTTATTCTTGGTTAACAGTCCTTGGTATAAAAACGGTTTAGAAGGTTGTAAAAATTGCCTAACTTTAGCATGTGCTTTTGTTTACCAAGGGGGCATTAGGTATTTAATAGTGTTTTAATTGTATTATGCTCAATAATTTCTTTAACTATGGAACCAATGGAAACAAATAACTATTTTCAAAGTTATGAAGATTTAGATGTAAGTAAAAGTCGATTCATTTAACTATAACTTGTATTTTTAAATTTTTACAATAGCTTTTCCTATATTTTTACCCTTTAACATGTTAGTAAATGCTTCAAATGTATTTTCAAATCCTTGAGTAATTGTTTCTTTTATTTGTATTTTGCCATCTAAAATCCATTTCATATTTTGGGCCGTTCCTTCTTTCCATTGATCATACCATCGATAAACTACATAGCCCTCCATTTTCAGATGTTTAAATATCATTGGGTAGTGTATTATACTTCCTAAAACTAAAAAACTTTGCTTATAATGATAAATTTCTATAATTGTTTATTTGAAGATTTTTTTAAATTTATTTTTTTAATTTGTTATCTCGATAACCCTAGAATGCCTTGTGCTAAAGACTTCAAACCTAGGATCCTTGTCGGCTGGAATTGTTTTTAGTATTAATTGTTTGAAAAACTATTTTAATTTTTTTTTTAAGTTGGTTATAAATATAAAATGTTGTCTTTGATTATTTTTCAACAAAAAAAAAATCAGTTTTTCATTAACACAAAAAAGACACACCATTTTTATTATTTTTGGAGTCCCAAGGACTCTACAACGCGTTGAGTGTTTTAATTTCCGGCCATGCCAGTTAAGGGTTAATTTTAATTTTTTATTTATCTATCATTTCTTTATCTTTTTTAACTATACCTATTCGTCTTTATTTAAGAGTTTACCTTTTGCTTCTTTGTTATTATATGTAGAAATGGAACCACAAATTGCAATTCTTCCAAACAGATTCATATGGTTCATAATATCCACGCAAATTTCACCTCCAACCTACAAAGTTTATTAGTTTTTCTTAATTTTATATGTATTTATCCGTTTTAAGGGATTGTTCTGATTTTTAAGGCAAAAAATTGATGAATTTTGGATATTTTTTTCAGACAACCTGTATTATTTTTATGTACAAAACTTTTTACAAAGTATTAGGCAACTCTCAAAGTTCAAATTGTTTTTTTTTTTGCCATCATAAATAAATGTGCAGCACGCGCTGAAGTTAGACACCTCAAAAATAACATGGAAAACGGTTCTAGCGATAGCTCCGCCCCCAATAGTCCGAAGCACAAAAATCAAAAACAGTCTTGTTAAAAATTACGTCCTTTATTTCGCTAGTGTAGACATAAGTCAAAATTCCAAAAAACAAAAATTTCACGCGTATTTTAGTGTAAAAAAACAAAAAAATGCCATTTTTCCGACCAAAAACGGGTAAAAAAGGGGGAATAAAAAATAAATTACTAGCCTTTGAAAAAAAATACTTACATTGTCAAAATAGCAGTCCACTCCTTCTGGTGCCAATTCCCCCAGCGCTATTTTAACATCTTCATTCTTGTAATTAATAAAACCATCAAATTTCAAATCATTTATCAACCATTTTCCTTTTTCTTCCGACCCAGCTATACCAATAACTTTACATCCTTGCAGTTTTGCAATTTGTCCTGCCAAACTTCCAACACAACCCCCAGCACATGTCACCACTACTGTTTCACCAGGTTTTGGTTTGCAGATATTCAATAATCCAAAATACGCTGAATTCCTAAAATTAACATAGGGTAAAGGGGGGTAAGTTGATTCATGGGGTAACACGGACCAATAATGGTTTAAGTTTAAAGTTGGATTATATTGATCATGAATTTGAGATAATCCGTTTAAATGTGCAGGGCCCTAAGTAATAACGTTATTTATAAATTTAAGTGATTTTTTTTTGAATAATGATATGGTAAAGTGTCTTACCCAGGCATTCCTAGAACTCCGATAGCGTATGATAGAGGCAAACCTTGTAAATCGGGCACCAACATAGGCGCTGGAAATTCACGGTGAATTGTTAGATTTTCATTTGCAACTGTGTGGGTTCTCCATCCAAAATGGCCGACAACGTGCTGTCCCACTTTAAATTTATCATTTTTGGATTCAATAATCCTAAATCAAATAAATCAATGGAAAAATATTAATTACACAGGCCCACAGAAAAAATGAAGTCCAATTATTATTGACCAGACTATAGACAATTTTAAGCGACGAATATTTTTCGTTTAAAAAAAAAATCTAAAATTTCATTTTTTAGCGTCAAATATGTGACGTCAGTACGCAAAATTTTTTAAAAAATATTCATAGTTTTTAAAACCGTACGCCATCTGGTTTTAAAATTTATATTCGATAGATTTTTGACAGCAGACAGATGATTTTCTCCGATCTTTGTTCTGTGACTTAACAATTGAGTTAGATCTATGTTCTGTTACTTAACAGCAGGGGTGTGTTCTGTGCCCAAAAGTTTGATTATTGATAGATGTGTATCGAAGAAAGGTATTATATTTTTTTGAGGTTATATTATTGACAGCATGACGTCAGTTTTGAAAACTTGTCATTTTAGCGATATATTGAATGTGTGACGTAGCACATGAAAATATTTTTAAAAGTTTTTAAAAATCTAACGAAAAATATTGAACGCTAAAAAATGTCTTATATTTTTTTAAGTAATTTTTGCGCTGAAAACGAATTTTGCAATAAAAAAAAATTAATAAATAACTAGTCTATATACAGGGTGTCTCAGCGAAGCCGACTCGGTCGATATATAGTAAAGTATCCACTTTAGAGAAAAACCTTAAAGGAAAAAGTTGTATGCTTTTAAAAAAGGCAGATTTTAAAAATATTTTATAATATACAGGATGGTCCTTTTTAGTGATGTGATAAAACCTGCTACTATATTTAAAAATATTTTTAGAATGTGCCTTTTTTAAAACCATACAACTTTTCCCTTTAAAGTTTTTCTCTAAAGTGGATACTTTACTATATATCAACCTTCTTCGCTGAGACACCCTGTATATTTTTTTATATATTTTTTGTAACATACTTTGCAACTTGGGATCCTATAAAAGTACTACCTAGCTTTAATCTAGGGCCATACGTGCGCATGTAAGGGTCCACACTTAAATAAACTGCTTCACATAAAAACTCTGAAAAAGTAGATAATAGTTATTTATGGTTCTAGTGGGTAAAGTAAGATATTGCCCATGAGAAAATTAACTGCGAGGCGTCAGCCAAGCAGGTTAATTTTCGAGAGGGCAATATCGGTTTACCCATGAGTGCCATACAAGGTTTTATCCAATAAATAGCTTAGGAATTCATATTTTTATTAAAAATTTTAATGACATTTACAAGAAAATAATTTGACAAGTGACAGTTGAGTGGGTAAAATAAATAATTATCCACTCAATAAAGTAAAAACCACGCGGGGATTATTATTGAGTATATCTATTTAAAATAAAGCTGGTAATTGTCTTATTATCTGTATGTATTGGATAAAAATATTTTTCAAGATTATTACTAATTTTTTTGAAACACTTCTGAAAATTTGTACATGGAAATTTTTAGTTAGGTATTTTGATTTGATATTTCTTACCTTCTTCTTTTAGTGATGCTAACTTTTCTTCTACCAATCTCAAATTTGTTTCTTTTGGGAAACCATCAAAATGTTCTTCAAACCGAAAAACTTTACTCGAATATAATCGAGATTTTTTAGAAAATTCGTACAACGACCTAGTATAAAAGTTCATATTCAAAAATAACTTTTGTCAATGACAATATTTCATTTGAGAGTAATCTTTCTGTTTAAAAATACAGCCTGTTCCAGAACTCGCGTACAGAAATTTGAGGGTATATTAAAAACCCTCTGGAAAATATGAAAAAATGTAAAAAAAAAACTTGGTTCAATTCAAAAATAAGAACGCTTTAAGTGGACCAATACTGTTGCTGATGTTAAATTACCTTTAAAAGTTAAATTTGTAGATATGGAAGCAAATTTAATTATTGCAGGTACATATTCTGTAGGTTGACATGGTGATTAATGTGACATAAATATTTATTAATGTCAGAAAACCACCACCGGATGGAGTGACCCTATAAAAATAGAATATTTGATAGCCTCTGTCGGTTTTGTCAAAATATAATAACCTAAAAAGATTCTAAAGTTGAAAGTCTCAAACAATGCGCGCGTCAACAATTAAAATGCAACCACAGTTACTAATAAGTAGGGAAAAACTAATTTGTAGGTAATTTAACATCAGCAACAGGATTGGTCAGATTAAATAGCTTCCTTTTGAATTAGTATTGAAGATGGATTTTTTTTGATTTTTATTCATATTTTCCAGAGGGTTTTTAATATACCCTCAAACTTCTGTACGCGAGTTCTGGAACAGGCTGTATAATTAATTATTCTTTTGTAAATATGTAATGGAGGTCTCTACAACTAGAATTATGAAACAAAAGACGTCTACCCTATACTATCTCATTTGTGCTACACTTTCCAGCCAACCAAATAAATACTGTATTTGTTTTTCACACAACAAATACAGTATTTGGCTGGCCGGAAGGTGTAGCAGTGAGCGGCATGAACGAACATAGCTAATGTGAATCTGTAGAATAAGATAATTCTACTAAAACTTAGATGGCGCCAGTAATTTCTTTACACTTTTCGCCCGGCCAAGTAAATATTGTATTTGTTCAACAAAGAACAAATACAGAATTTGTTTGGTTGGGTGGAAGTGGGAGTGTATGTATGTATTCTATCCTTTTTGGGTAGAACTTTTGTCCCTATCTAATCTAACGGGAGAAATCTCCATTAAAATACAACCATAGTTACTAATAAGTAGGGAAAAACTAATTTGTAGGTAATTTAACATCAGCAACAGGATTGGTCAGATTAAATAGCTTCCTTTTGAATTAGTATTGAAGATGGATTTTTTTTGATTTTTATTCATATTTTCCAGAGGGTTTTTAATATACCCTCAAACTTCTGTACGCGAGTTCTGGAACAGGCTGTATAATTAATTATTCTTTTGTAAATATGTAATTCTTATCTGCTGCATAAGATTGTTTTATCTTTGTTTTTGGAAAATATTGAATGTTTTATTTGAGGTAAAATATTTCCTATTTAAAAATTCAAATTTTGATTTCTTTATCTTATAAACTTTGGAAATAGTATATTATGCACCTAGTATGCGAACTAGTGTCTTTAGTATTCGAGAGTGAAGTTCGAGAACACTAAATAAAGTTCGCATACGTGGTCCATATAACATTTTTTCTACTATAGAATAGAATAGAAATTTATTTCTCACAAAAAAAGATACATCTGGATATTAAACAAAAAAAAAAAACTTAATTAACTAACAAATATACTGTATCGCCCTAGAGCATAGAGAAAAAATAAATCTGTATATATAAAGTACCTGAGTGTAAAAAACAAGTAAGGTATGAAAGAATAAGATAATTATACAAAAGAAAAAAAAAATTTAAATTTAACCTTAAAAAATTCTTCCAAGTTGTAAAAAACATGGGTTTGTAAAAGTTGTTTTAACTTTTTTTTGAATAGGGACTCATTTTGAATATGACTTAAATATGTGGGCAAATGATTGTAAATTTTTGTTCCTGTGTATAAAGGACCTTTTCTATTTGATTCTAGAATATACCTAGGTAATAGTGGCATATTACATTGTCTAGTCTTATAACCATGGTTATTAGCAGATGTCGGTAAAGAAGAACGTCTTTTATGAACCATCATTGATAATTTAAAAATAAACAAGTTGGTTAAAGTAAAAATACCCATTTTTTTAAAATATTCTCTGCAAGATTCTCTATGAGGAAGATTACAGAGAATCCTTATAGCTCGCTTTTGCAATATAAATGAGCTTTTACTCAATGATTGGTTGCCCCAGAATTCTACACCATAAGAAAAATTGCTGTGAAACAGTGCAAAGTAAACTAATTTAGCTGAATCTATTCCTATGTTGTACTTAATATTAGAAATCGCGTATAAAGCTTTACCAAGTTTCTTATTAAGCTCTAAGATATGTGAAGACCAATCCAGTTTGCTATTTAGAGTAAAGCCTAAAAACTTAGTTGTTGTTATACCTATAATTTCTCCTTCAGTAGTAAGAAGTACTGAGGGATTAATATTTAACGCTGGTCTATGAATTATCATATTTAATGTTTTGTCGCAATTAAGCATTAAAAAGTTTGCTTTGAACCAATCTAAAATATGTTCTATTACAGACTGGGAGTTTAAAATTAAATCAATTAGATTTTTATTTTTCATTAAGATGCAGGTATCATCCGCAAAGAGTGAGAACATTAGTTGAGGAAAATTGCAAACAAGATCATTAATGTAGAGTAAAAATAGAAGGGGCCCCAAGATAGAACCTTGGGGCACTCCACATTTAACCCTTTCCGATCGAGAAAAAACTTTTTTGTGAGTGCGTGATGATCTATCCAAGACTTCCACCTGCTGCAATCGACCATCAAGATATGATATTAGCCAAGCTAATGCTTTTCCGGATATACCATAATATTCTAGTTTTTTCATTAATATCTTGTGATCGACACAGTCAAAAGCCTTAGATAGGTCACAAAAAATTGCTAAAATATATAAATTATTTTCTATTAGTTCATTTACCTTTAAAAGAAGCTCAAAAAGTGCATCAGCAGTATTCTTATTTTTTCGAAAGCCAAACTGTGCTGACGTCAATATGGAATTTAAATTTACGTGTTCAAGAATCTGGTCTCTATCTAAGGCTAGTCTCCAAGTATCAGTTGAAAACATAGTTTTAAAGTTATTTTGACATAGCTGTCAGTTTAACAAATAAGTTGCAAAAGTGGATAGTTTTATTAATTTTTTTTCATTGATTACCATCATCAATAAACAATGCTTAATAAAAAATGAGTTTACTGATTTTATTGGTTGTCAAGGTAACCAAGCCTTGACAACGGTAGATAATATGTAATTTAGCACTTAATTAGTTAGTAGAAAAACATATATTTTTTTTCATAATAAGTAATAAAATACAAGAAATTTTAAGAAATTGTTTTTATTTTTTTTTATAAAAAAAACTTATAGATACGTAGAATAATAAATACTTAGTTTTGGCTGTACATACCGGTATACCGGTAAAGTTTATTTTTTTAAGGTATAGTTATTTTAAATTTGCCGCTAAATACTCTACAAAGTGCGATTCACACTGAAGCATGTGGCTTGTTTTGAATGTCAACATAACCAAAATTTATAATTTTTGTTTACTTACTTTGTTTTTATGATTTTTTGATGTAAAAAAAGAGAATTGATAAAACTGTTACTAAAAACACTTTTGTATTCCTGTAGAAACAAAATTTGCTTATAAAATCGCTTTTATTCCGACAATTTAGAAAAATAAACCATTGTTTTGTTCTTGTTAATGGCACATCAAAGTTTTACGGTTGTGTAAATTGGGCCTAGTCATTTCGCTTACGACGCATGTGTATCTTACGTTGTTGCTATGGTAATTTCGAGATTGTTTACAAGCGGGAAGGTTTAAAATAACTATACCTTAAAAAAAATAAACTTTAGTTGGTTCTGAAATAAGCACACATCACAACAGTGTTTTTTAACTTAAGTTTTACTCTTAAAATACTTTAAACTTTAACAATGGCCTTTCCTGTGTTTTTTCCATTTAACATATCCACAAAGGCCTGAAACATATTCTCAAAACCTTCAGTCACTGTTTCTTCTGTCTTCATTTTTCCCTCCTGAATCCATTCCAGGTTTTGCATTATTCCTTCGTTCCATCTAGGCAGCCATCTGTGCACCACAAATCCCTCCATTTTGAGCTGTTTCATCACTACTGGGAATTGAACAATGGTTGCTGTTGGTTGTTTTTCATTGTATCCGGAGATGGCTCCGCAAACGGATATCCTCCCGAAAAGGTTCATTTGGTTCATGATTGTTGTGCTCATTTCTCCTCCAACCTGTAAACAACAATATTTTTACTTTCGAGCGACCTAAGAGAGAAGGAAGTACTGCTATGGCAAAAAAAAAACTTTTATCCAATACATACAGATAATGAGACAATTACCAGCTTTATTTTAAATAGATAAACTCAATAATAACCCCCGCGTGGCTTTTACTTTATTGAGTGGATAATTATTTATTTTACCCACTCAACTGTCACTTGTCAAATTATTTTCTTGTAAATGTCATTAAAATTTTTAATAAAAATATGAATTCCTAAGCTATTTATTGGATAAAACCTTGTATGGCACTCATGGGTAAACTGATATTGCCCTCTCGAAAATTAACCTGCTTGGCTGACGCCTCGCAGGTTAATTTTCTTAAAAACACTATAGTTTTAAAGTCACGTACTTTAATATTCCAGGACGGACATGAAATGTTGCGTGTTTTTAACAAAAATCAAAGTACAATTGTATAGGATTAGTATATTCTATAACTAATATGGAATAGACAATATTCCGCGCGAGCGGAAAGTTTGTCATACGAGCCGGCAGGCGAGTATGACGGTCCCGCGAGCGCGGAATGACTATTCCATACGTGTTGTAGACTATACCTTTTCTTCGACTGCAAATATGAAACACTGTATGGCTTTAAACTGCGGACAAGGTTAAAAACAATGTTTTTTGTGACTCGACATTGTAAATGCAACAAAACGCATATTTTTAAATAAAGCAATTAATGCTATTTAATAATTTTATCAAATCAGTACTTAAAAAAGATTTTTATTTATTTTTAGCACATATTTACAAATCATAATGCAAAAATTGAAGGTTATGTCAGATTGTTGTGACAGATATCAGGTTTAAATATTTAACAATAGATGGATCAGTTTTAATTTTTTGAACTAAATTGATAAAAAACTGGTCAAATATAAAGAAAAACTAATAATGTATGTAATTTTAACGCAAAACTTTAAATTGCATTAAATTATTCAATATTCATGGTAAAATATATATATTTTTGCTAATTTTGCTACAGTTCTCTTTACTTTTATAAACAAGAGATGGCACTACATGTGCTCATTCTAACACTTGATACGGAATATTAATACCGTATCTAGAGCTAGAATGGATTCATTCTGTGTTTGAAAAGTGTGTGTATTTGCTTACATTCTAAAGCAGTCGTAGAAAAAATAACTTCCGATTTCCTATCCATTTGTAACTGAATACTTTTTACAGTGTATTTTAACTTACGTTATCGAAATAGCAGTCTACTCCGTTTGGTGCTAGTTTTGCTAATGCAGTTTTAATATCTTCAGTTTTATAGTTGATAAAACCGTCAAATTTCAGGTCGTTTACTAGCCATTTTCCTTTTTCCTCTGACCCGGCAACGCCGATTACTTTACAGCCCTTTATTTTGGCAATTTGGCCCACCAAACTGCCAACTGCGCCTGCGGCACCGGTTACCACCACGGTTTCTCCCTCTTTTGGTTGACAGATTTCCAAAAATCCAAAATATGCAGTGTTTCTGTAAAAAAAAAATTGTGTTATTATTGTTTTTAACACTATTCACAGCGCCTGCGAAGAATAGTATTATACGAATTTTCCAAAATTTTCAAAAATCGTTCTAGGATACAAATTTTTTTCATGAAAAAATAAGAAATTTTCGTTTTTTTTGTCCGTCTGTCTGATGTCACGATTTTTGTTTGGACACGATAACTCAAGAACGAAGAATCCGATGGATTTGAAATTCTCGGGAAAAAGTTCTATAAGGGGAAGATCCCTATTGTTTTTGAAAGTAATCCCCCCCCAAAAACAAAAAAGTTATGGGGGGTTAAACTTTTTAAAAAATCGAAAGAAGCTGAACGAAAATTCCGATTAATGTAACTTTTTAAGGAAAAATTACTTTGATTATAACGATCAATTCCACCAATTTTGAAAGTTAGTGATACAATCTTGTTCTCAGAGTTGATTTCTGAATAAAAATATGTAAAAATATACAGGGTTTTCCGTTTAAAAATCGAAAGTTTGATTCATTTCCGGTGAAACCAAAAGTACCAAAAAATTTCTAACTATGCCAAAAAATCTTATTATACATAATATAGCTTCTGAAAATATCAAGATCCTACCTAAAAAAGTTAAGGGGGCTAAACCACCTTCCTAAAACACCCGGTATATTCTTTTTTCCAGGAAGAAAAATATGGTCGGGTTCAGAGTAGTTGGCTTTATTTTTTTTTGTGGGCCTGTGTTATCAATAATGTTTATAGTTTTGAACTTACCCTGGCATTCCCAAAACTCCTAGGCCATAGGATAGTGGTAGTCCTTTAAAGTCTGGCAGTAACATAGCTCCAGGGAATCCCTCAGGAGTTGGCTTTTCATTTGCAATTGTGTGAGACCTCCATCCAAAATTGCCCACTACGTATTTCCCAACTTCAAACTTTGAATTTTTTGATTCGATAATCCTAAAAAATATAGATTTATGGTACTCCGTTTAACATGTTTGCTGCCGCCTATATAAATTATTTTCAAATCTACAGTGAGCCCACCAGGTGGGCTCTTGGCATTGAATATGAGTCATTGATGGACCCACTAGGTGGGTTATCGGCAGCAATGCTGTAAAAATAAAATATTCTCGGGCTTAGAGGTAGAGTGTTAACCTGCTAACTCCACTTTTGGACGAATTGTCGTTTTTGATACCGTTCAAAAGAGGGCACTTAGTTACACCATCTGCAAAAAACAGGCAACTCTAACCTTTTCCCAAATATAACTTTTTCCATGGTGCTAGTCGAAAAGCTGCTAACTCCGCCACTTCCAGAAATGATTGCAAATGTTTTTATTTTTAAAATGGTTGCTTTTTGATGTTGAAGGCAGTATTTTGTACTTTCATTTTCTAAAATAAAAACCTTTGCAATAATTGCTTTATTTTTTGAAAAACTTTACCTAAAACCTGCCAACTCCTTGATGGAGATTTGTCTTAAAGGTAGAAAACCTGCCATCTCCTTTTTAATTCAATAAAAATCAAGCCCAAATTAATTTTTTTGTAGCTGATAGTTGTTAAAACCTCCAAAACAAGCTAATAAAGAAACGGGATTTTTCATTTTGTTATACAATCATTATAGAAATGAAAATAATAAAAAGTTTTTTTATCCAATACATACAGATAATAAGACAATTACCAGCTTTATTTTAAATAGATAAACTCAATAATAACCCCTGCGTGGCTTTTACTTTATTGAGTGGATAATTATTTATTTTACCCACTCAACTGTCACTTGTCAAATTATTTTGTTGTAAATGTCATTAAAATTTTTAATAAAAATATGAATTCCTAAGCTATTTATTGGATAAAACCTTGTATGGCACTCATGGGTAAACCGATATTACCCTCGCGAAAATTAACCTGCGAGGCGTCAGGGAAATATCTTACTTTACCCACTAGTACCATAAATAACTATTTTCGTCTCCTGTAAAGTTTGGTCAAAAGGAGTTAGCGGGTTACCACTCTAAGCCGACGATATTTATTAGTTATTATTTCTTATAATAACTAAAAAAATGCATTTTTGTTTGTGATTATGCAAAACTTTGAAATGCTGTTCTTTAGTATTATGTAGTTTTAAAATTGATATAGTGAAAAAAAAATAATAGCTTTTTTAAGTTTTTATACTTACTTTGCCACTTGGGACCCAATAAAAGTGCAGGGAACCTTCAATCTAGGAGCATAGGCGCGCATATAGGGGTCAACACTTAAAAAAACAGCTTCAGTTAAAAATTCTGTAACAAAAAAAAATCATTAGCCTAATTTTTAAAAACTTTGATAATAATTTTTATTCATTTTGGGGCAGCGGCTTTTGGGGGTTTAATTTATTAAAAAAGACACCCTTTGTATTGAGAAACTCCTCCTTTGTGTGTTTTTTTTTTACGAAAGTAATTGAATTTAAAAGTTTTTGTAACATATATTCTTAACCCTTTCGCTCCTGTAGGGACATATATGTCCCAGCAGATTTTCAAAAAATCCTATAGCCAAAAAGAAAATTTAAAATGCACAGAACAGGACTTTTTAGTATTTTATAATTCAAACTTGATATTAAGTGATATCGATACTTAACTATAAGTTACTAATAGGATATATTTCTGCAGCTTTAAAACACTATATGTGACCCTGCACAAAGAAACCCAGTTTGTGTATGTCAAATTAACGTATTTATATTTATGTCGGATTCTTATGTAGAAAAGTTTTTTACATAAGCATCCGAAATTTTTCTTTTTTTCTTTTCTTAATTTGATACACTAACTGGGTTTGTTTGTGCAGGGTCACATGGGAGGCATAGCGTAGTGGCTAGCGCGTATGCATAGCAAGTCTACTATCGTGAGTTCGATTCTCACTGGCGCCGATTCGCCTTTTTCAGTTAATTAATAATTGAAATTTGGCGAAGGCGCTAAGTGAAACGGACATTCCCTAGAAACTGGTTCGAAAGTCAGTATAAGCCGGTGGTTCTCTCTACTACTAGCCCACACAAGTCCTGGACTTAGGGGATGCTTAATTAAGTAGAATAGTACGAGGTTAAACAAACAAACAAACAAAACATAATATTTTATATTGGGACAAACATATCCCACTTATTTTTTGTAAAAGAATATTTAAAAAAGATATCACTTGTTTCGTACTTTTGATAGGATTTTATTTTATATACACAAAAAAAAGTTTCCGAAATTCAAAAAAAAAAAACAAATCCGGTGCGAAAGCGTTAAATTAACATTTTTATCCAATACATACAGATAATAAGACAATTACCAGCTTTATTTTAAATAGATAAACTCAATAATAACCCCCGCGTGGCTTTTACTTTATTGAGTGGATAATTATTTATTTTACCCACTCAACTGTCACTTGTCAAATTATTTTCTTGTAAATGTCATTAAAATTTTTAATAAAAATATGAATTCCTAAGCTATTTATAGGATAAAACCTTGTATGGCACTCATGGGTAAACCGATATTGCCCTCTCGAAAATTAACCTGCTTGGCTGACGCCTCGCAGGTTAATTTTCTCATGGGCAATATCTTACTTTACCCACTAGGACCATAAATAACTATTAAATTCAACTCACCTCCATTTTTGATGGGCGGCAGTTCCTCTTCGACCAATTTTAAATCAGTTTCCTTAGGAAACCCATCAAATTGTTTCACTAATTGGTAAACCCTAGCCTTGACCATGGTGGAATACAGACGAAAAATGTGTGATGAGTGTTGGTTTAAAAGTTTATATGTATTAAGACTAGTAATGCTATTCATGCTCAAGGTTCAAGTCGTACTAACAGATAACACGCAGCAAATTATATTTTATTTGTACACATATAAATAGGGTGGTTCTTATAAATTATAATTATCAGAGCGTCTACTGTTCTGCAAAGTCACGGAAAATCAAGAAAAATCGACTATAGAAACTATACAGGGTGATTCGGAAATCAGTTACAAAATTTTAAGGGGCGATTCTAGGTCCAAAATTATGAAAAAAAGTTCTTATAAAGGTTGGTCCGGAAATGAGTCCTAAGGGAGTTACGACCCTCCTAAGGGTATCTGAAAAGTAGTTTTTATTAATATTAATATCGCCCCTTTGTAATTTTGTAACTTATTTGTGAATCACCCTGTATACAGAAAAAAAGTATTCCTCGGACCAAGAACATTTGTTTTTTAATATTGTTGGAGCCATATTCTCTTGTTTCATTTCTTTGAACCAAAGTATTTGAATGAAGAGCACGGGTTTTTGAATGAAGATCCTCCTTCTTCATTCAGACAGTGACTTTGGTTCAAAGAAATGCTATCCTTGAAACAAAGAATATGGCTTTGAATATAGCGAAAGACACGTGTCCAAAAAGTTTATGTGATCCTTGTTTTCTGTGCAGCAACTAAACTGAACTGTTTTTTTTTTTTTTTTTAATATGTTCTAGGTGCAAACTTTTTGCGAAATTTCTGAACACTCTTTGGTCTTATGTGTCTTAGTTTTTTTTCTGAGGTTTTCCCCTTGAATATTTTGCAATAATCACCACTCTATACCTAGATATTTTTGATTATCTTAAACTATCTGAATACACATATTGATTTAAAATCAGCATAAGATAGCAATATCTCTATTTATTCTTTACTTATTTAATATTAAATATTTTATAATAAACCAGTTTTACATATTGATTTTTCCCGAGGGGCTGACCGCGTCTGAAATTTGTACAAAAGAGTTCCTTTTTGTGTTCCTTAAGAGTTCCTCTCTGGAAGGGGTAATTTTTGTCGGTCTATCGGTCGGTTGATCTGTCGGTCGTCCTGCCAGGGAAATCTTGTAGGCACAGGGTCGTAACCAGAAAAAAATCTAAGGGGGCTCAGCCCCCAGGGAGGCACCCTCAAAAAAAAAATTGGCGCCCAAAAAAATACCTTCATGAAAAAAAGCTTTGTCCCTGACGGTTACTACCAAACTTGGCGCACCTTCAAACAAAAATTGGCGCCCCAAAATTACCTTCAACATAAAAAGCTTGGTTTCAACCAAAACTTGGCGCCCCTACAAAAAAAAATAATGGCGCCCAAAAAAATACCTTCGTGAAAAAAGCTTTCTCCCTGACGGTTACTACCAAGCTTAGCGCCCCTTCAAAGAAAAAATTGGCGCCCCAAAATACTTTAAGAAAATAGCTTTGTCCCTGATAGTTTCTACCAAACACCATACTTAAAAAATACTGACTTCTTAAGAGTTTCTTCGGAGTTCCTCCGGAGTTTCTCGGAGTTCCTCAGAGTTCCTTGAAGTTGATCGAAGTTCCTCGGAGTTCCTTCAGAGTTCCTCCAGAGTTCCTCCGAGTTCCTCGGAGTTCCTCCAGAGTTGTTCAGAGTTCCTCCTGAGTTCCTTTGGCTTGTACAAAAGATTTCCTCGCGGTCAGCCCCTCGATTTTCCCTATAATTTATATACCTTCAACCGTGGACAGGGGTAGTGGAGCGCAACCCCCCCAATCATGCTCGAGTTGGGAATATCCACTGTTTAATTGGGAGAATCCACTGTTTTGTTGGTAAAATTGAGTAAATTTAGTGGTAGATTTCGAAAATTGATAGAATAGTTGGAAAAATTGAGGGGTACAGTTGGAAATTTGGCTATAAGTTGGGAAAATTGGAGTGGTGCAGTTTTGTTATTTTTTTTTAGTCATTAAAATTTTTAGTATATTTTTGGGGGTGAGGACCTTTTTTTTTAATCAAAATTTTAATTTTTGCAGGGGTAATAAAATAAATTTCTGCACGGCTTGCACTTGGGAGAATTTTTTTTTATTTTTTTATTATTTATTAAGTCAGTGATACTTATCTTTAAGTTGCGGAGAGTGATAATCATTGTTTATATATATTTTTAATTAGTACCTATATCAGATACCATTGCAATGACATGACAAAAATAATACGCATTTTAAAACTTAGTATTCAAGAAATAAGAAAATAAAAAAAAACTTTCTTCTCATTATTTTCTAAAAAAAATAACATTTTTTTTTTAAATAAGATCTTTAAAAAACAGAAAAAAAATATAAAAAAAAAAAAATAAAAAAAAATAATCTTTGTTGTTGTTAGGGGGATTACTTTTAAAATTGGTAGAATTGATCCTTATAATAAAAGTAATTTTTCCTCAAAAAGTTATGTTAATCGGAATTTTCTTTTGGCTTTTTTCGATTTTTTTAAAAGTTTAACCACCCATAACTTTTTTATTTTTGGGGGATTATTTTCAAAAACAGTAGGCATCTTCCCCTCGTAGAACTTGATTTTTCAAAAAAATTTCAAGTCGATCGGATTATTCGTTCTTGAGTTATCGTGCTAACAAATGGACGGACGGACAAAAAAAAGTTTCTTATTTTTATATGAAACAAATTTATATCCAAGATTTTTTTGTACAGGACGATTTTTGAAAATTTTGGAAAATTTAAAACTACCGTATAATACTATTCTAGCTCAGGTGCTGTGAATAGTATAATAATAATAATAATAATAATAATAAATAATAATAATAATAATAATAACACAGGTTTACAAAAAAAAGTCAGGACTATTTGACCGGACCATGGTATTCCTAGGTATCACCGTTTTGACCTCCAAATGACCTTGAAATCTCGTTTTCCTGACGTGATGGGGCAAAACTGACCCCTGGATCTAATTCAGGGCGCCAAAATACCTAGGAATACCATGGTCCGGTCAAATAGTCCTGACTTTTTTTTTTGTAAACCTGTGTTATCATTGTCATTTTTTTCAGATTCATAGACTTATGTTAGAAGATGCGCCGAGGAACAAAGCTTATCGACAGGCAATTTTCGACAACAAGGAGCAAATCAAAGCAAAAACTGTTTTAGATGTTGGGGCAGGCACTGGAATTTTATCCGTATTTTTCGCACAAGCTGGGGCCAAAAAGGTTTACGCAGTTGAAGCCAGCAACGTTTATTTAGTGGCTAAGGATATAGTCAAAGAAAATGATTTTGAAAATGTTATAGAGGTAATTTAATAGTATATTGAGTGCAAGAAAGATACTTTCCGACAAGTTATGTACACTATTTTTTCTACGACCTCAAAAAAAATAAATTTAATATCATTATTATAAGACTGATTAAAATTAAGTAACTGTTAAAAAACACTTGTTCTTTAAAGAAAAAAAAATAGCTGCAGTTTTGCTAATATTTCCAAATTTGTGTGCGTCAATCTTGATAAATCAATTCAAGTTTACCTTGACCTTTTTCGTTTGTTTTCTTAGATTAGACTTTGACAGTTAAAATTAGTTAGGTTTTGTTCATTAAAATTGTTATCTAACGAAAACATATACTTGTTTCATCGATTTAATAACTTAATATCGTTAAAATTGGCCCAGTAATTAAGGCTTTAGAGGGGAACAAACAAACATGCCTACATACAAACAGATTAAAAACATACTTATTCAAGTTAATATATTTTTTAATTTATTTTAGGTGTTAAATGCAAAGATAGAAGAAGTAAATCTCCCAGAAAAAGTCGATATAATAGTATCAGAATGGATGGGTTTCTATTTATACCACGAAGCCATGTTAAATTCAGTTATAGTAGCAAGAGATAGATTTTTAAAACCCGGAGGATTGATGTTTCCCGAATCGGCCACCCTTTATTCAGCACCCTGTAGGTTTGTGATCCTAATTTATCTCACTTATAACTTTTTTGAGGTATTTTTTTTAAATTTGTAACGATTGTGACCCGATGCATCGCGATGGAGCAATTCTGAGGCCAGATTCGGTTTCAGCGACCCCGAGAATATAAAAACGCGTTGGTCTAGTCTCTGGCACATGATTTTTTTTTGTGTGGCGTTGTGATCTTTATTCACTTATACTATCTTTATCACTTCAAATTTGGAATGATAATATATTAGCTAACTGCAAAAGCAAACTCATTTAGAAAATATGTAGTTTTTGGCACTTCGAGCACAACTTAAAAATTGCCCTGTGTAGTAATGCAACATAGAATAGTATATTCTATAACTAGTATGGAATAGACAATATTCCCGCGAGCGCGGAATGACTATTCCATACGTGTTGTAGACTATACTTTTTCTTCGACTGCAAATATAAAACACTGTGTGGCTTTAAACTGCGGACAAGGTTAAAAACAATGTTTTTTGTGACTCGACATTGTAAATGCAACAAAACACATATTTTTAAATAAAGCAATTAATGTTATTTAATAATTTTATCAAATCAGTACTTAAAAAAGATTTTTATTTAATTTTAGCACATATTTACAAATTATAATGCAAAATTTGAAGGTTATGTCTGATTGTTGTGACAGATATCAGGTTTAAATATTTAACAATAGATGGAGCAGTTTTAATTTTTTGGTCAAATATTAAGAAAAACTAATAAACTTTATGTAATTTCAACGCAAAACTTTAAATTGCATTAAATTATTCAATATTTCATGGTAAAATATATATATATTTTTGCTAATTTTGTTGCAGTTTTCTTTACTTTTATAAACAAGAGATGGCACTACATGTGCTCATTCTAACACTTGATACGGAATATTCATACCATATCTAGAGTTAGAATGGATTCATTCTGTGTTTGAAAAGTGTGTGTATTTGCCTACATTCTAAAGCAGTCGTAGAAAAATATACATTTTTCTCTGTATTTTTAGTATTCCATCGATGTACGAAAATTGGGAAAACCTAGACGGAATATCTATGAAAACATTCGCGGAAAAATTAAGACAAGCCGCTTCTAACAAACCTTTAACAGAAATCATTAAACCCGAAAACATTTTATCCGATCCTGAGAACGTTTCCTGGATAGACCTCAGGGAAGTCACATTCGATGACGTCAATAACATGAAAATGCAACAGGTTGCCGTGTCAAATAAAGAGGCTCTGTACCAAGGGATTTGTCTGTGGTTTACCTGTACATTTCCCGCCTCTCGCACCGAACCCGTGACTCTGTCAACCGAACCTGAAGAAAAAGAAACGCATTGGAAACAAACTATCATTGTCCTTCCGACTCAGATAAAAGTGGAAAAAGGCTCTCCAATTGCTTACGATTTATCTTTGACGAGATCACAGGAAAATAACAGGAGATATAAAATTGAGGTGACAATGTTGGATCCGGACGAGGTCGAACATCCTGAATATTGTTGCTGTTTTTTGACAAAGTGTATACTTGTAAGAGCTATGTTGGATAAATATGAAAAAGATAGTGTGGCACAATAAACTATGTTTAAGTTTTCAGTTTTCTTCAAATTTTTCAGGTAAGTGTCTGGGGAATATTAAAATAATTGCTAATTTTTTGTTGAATGGGCAATTTAGTCTACGAAAGCTGGTATTTTATGTCTTAAACTAGATGAAACGTTGCAAGCACCCTGTCAAAACATCGGCACTATTGGGAAAACTAATAACATGCTATTAGAACAGGGTAGCATAACATAATTACAATTTTTCTACTACTACTCCTCACTGCACAAACTAACTTGTATAATATTTATATTAAACTTCAGCTTTTCTTGTACACTTAATATATAATTAAAATTAATAATAAAAATATGTTTTTACTTGGATGCAAGTTGAACTTATTAATTACAATTTTAAAAACAAATGAATGGAAGCTTAAAATTTGTACACTAGAGCCATCTAGTTTGCAAATTTCAAACTAGGTGTTTTGTTTGATTTTAAATTATGTATCTTTAAAACATTATATTCTAGAAAAAAACTGTATATAACATTTTTTATAGGGCTTAAAATATAATTTTTTGAAATCGGGTTATAAATATGTGAGATATGCTAAAAAAACCTTTTACTGCTTTAAACGCCAATATCTCGAAAAAAATGCGTTTTAGGAAAACGTTGTTTATAACATTTTTTGACCAATTTAAAATTTTCTTTTATATAAGTGCTAAATTAACCAAATGCAATAATAATTGCCTTAATTATAAACAAAAAACGCTAAAAATAGGAGTTTTATCCTTATTTTACCCCCTTACCCCCAATCGTTTACCCCCACAATCTAATCAGCTCTTCGGAATACGATAAGAAACAATATGCAAAAAACCGCAAGTCGATATCTCATGTAGAAATGGAGTTAGAGAGTTTACACCCAGACAGACAGACAGACTGACAAAATTTTTTTTACTGATTTCGACTCAGAATGGTCTAAAACGTCGAGAAATGTGAAAAAACGTAGTCAAAGATTTTGACTTTTCGGCGAAGATTTCAATACATAGGCACTCTTAGTAGCACTAAGCGCCGATGTAAATACACTCAAATTTAGCTATTTGTAAATCGCCAGGTGCTGGATTCAGTTCCTTTGGGTGCTAAAAGCCCCAAAAAGGTGGTGAAATGAGGTACCCTGAAAATCTGTTTTTAACTTACTGAGTCAAATACATTAAATATAATAATTCAGAGTTATACACAATTATTTGGCGGGCAAGGAGCAAAAACAATCTTTAAAAAGTTTATTTGACATCTGTCAATTCTAAAAAATTTCATTTAATCAAAATACCATTTCATAAATATGAATAAATTTTCATTTCTTTAAAAAATTGAACATGATACAGGGTGTCTCAGAACTGACGCACTTCCTTTTACGGTATGATTCTAAATAAAAAAATATGAAAAAAGTTCCTATAAACATATGTCCAAAAACGACCCATAGGTGAGCTACGCCCCTTCAAAAGGGATTCTAAAAATTCGATTTTTATTTAAATGATCAAAATTTGCGTTACGTAATACTTGAACGTTCCCTAATGGCTAGTTCGATCCGACCCGTGTTTGTACAATCTCATGATAAACGTAGAAAAGTGGTACAGCACCTTCACCAAAATTAAAAAAAATCGAATTTTTTTAAATTATCGACTAAAAATCGAATATTAAATACTATATAGTGTAGTAGTATAATAATATCTTCAAAAAGCACGAGTTTTGTAATGTGAACAGTTATAAACTCAAATGTGTTCTTAATACTAAGTAAAACGTAGATAAAGGGTAATTTTATAGCGATATAATTAAAAAATTACATAAAAAGGGTTTTGCGACATTTTGATTAAAAAGTTAATAATAGTTATTTATGGTACTAGTGGGTAAAGTAAGGCTGACGCCTCGCAGGTTAATTTTCGAGAGGGCAATATCGGTTTACCCATGAGTGCCATACAAGGTTTTATCCAATAAATAGCTTAGAAATTAATATTTTTATTAAAAATTTTAATGACATTTACAAGAAAATAATTTGACAAGTGACAGTTGAGTAGGTAAAATAAATAATTATCCACTCAATAAAGTAAAAGCCACGCGGGGGTTATTATTGAGTTTATCTATTTCAAATAAAGCTGGTAATTGTCTCATTATCTGTATGTATTGGATAAAATAATTTATACAAGGATTTTGTTTTGTAATAATATGTTAACCCCCATTGTGAGATGACAGTAATTTGTGGAACTTTTTCCTTAATATACCTATTTTAATCGTTTTGTCTAAAATACCTAACATTAGGCATTTGTTTCACTTGTTTATGTATAGTAACGTACAAAAATACAAAAAAAAGTCCAAACGACTGCAATAAAACCAAAGAACTTTTACCTCAAGAAGTAATTTCAGACCAATTTTTATGAAGGTGTCATCTTTTTGTTTGTTTATTTACTAACAGAAACGCGATACAGCTTTGTGGTGTAAAATGTAGATGTCGATAGGCGACTTTCAGGCTACCTAGTAGCGATGTTGCGTAGTTTCCACCTTATCATGAATTCAACTCATTATACTTAAATTAAAAATGTAAAAAACTTTATTGTGTATACTATAATTATGTTTAATAATATAGTATATTGAAATCAATTAAAATTAAACTACTAGTTCATATAAAACTCATACAGAACTAATGTTTCTTAAATTTTACAATAAAATATCCAAAGTAAATGTTTTCAATCGGCAGCACTGTACCCCTGTCAGTCATTTTACGACATCAGACTGTGAGTTTACACATTCTTTCTCTCTCTTTACGCGTACTAAGTGTAAACAAAAGCCCCTCACCGTAGTTGGTTCACGCTTTAAAGCATACGGTAGATTTCATCATGTTCCTTCTTGAGGTAAAAGTTCTTTGAATAAAATACAAAATTCTGTTTTTGTCAGTTTTTACTTTTTTTGAGAATGGTACCGTGTTTCGGCTACCCACGGCAGAGTAGGTGTCTAATCTCGTTTCTAGCTCACGCAATAAACTCTGTATGTTTTTTCTAATCTTCTTATAAAAATCTTCCTACGTGGATTTTAGAATTTATATGCGTTGCTTTGATTGTTATTTTTAACTGTTTTCCTTTTATAGGTTTTAATAAAATTTTATGGGTATATTAGATTTTAAAAAGTGTTGAGAACGCACTTTTAAAGAAAGAATGTGGATGCACATACCATATGCTCACTGTATAATTAACCTTTTTTCACCACCAGCCTGAAACCACATCTTTATTACTGCTCTTTTCATTGGTAGAAATATTATTTCTCTACCTATGACGTCAGAGGTTCTAAAAATAATGAAATTGCACCATGGTTAATAATGAATTTTTATTCAGCTGTTTTGCCATCTGACGTTTCACTTAATTATTAAATCACTTTGCTATTTACAAGTGTCTTTAGGCACAAAACTTATTTATTGCATGATAAATTAAAAAATATTAACTAAATTAGTACCTATAAAACATGTTTTACAAAAAAACACTTCGAAAAGTGAAAATCATTGGTCCATCATATTCAACCATAGATTATACAATCCATATATTACCGTAAGGATCATAGATTACTAGAGGTACAACCCCCATATATTGATTTTTGCAAAAATTTTGAGGCAAGAGATTCTCCCTCACAGTTTTCGCCTGTCCCCTTATTTCTGGGGGAGTACCAGAATCATCACTTTGCATTTTACTTTCCATTTTTATATATTTTATTACACTTAACACGGAAACACTTTCTAACTTAATAATTTCAGCCTATCAGAAAATTTCTGCCAGAAATGTCAAGTTATTCATTTGTTTTTTTAATGACCGCGAAAGGCCAGCGTGATATTTTAAATATATATAAGCTTTTTCATTAAGTTTTAGTAAAATAAATAAATAAATAACTAATTAATTGTACTGGTAGTGAAAAAAACACTATATTTTCCACGTGAGTGAAGATTTAACATTTTAGACCGCGTCTTGCGGGCTTCGCGCTAGCGCGCTCATCCCGCAATTTGACGCAGGTCAAAAATGTTAAACTTCTCTCACTTGGTAAATAATATACTATTTTTGTATAGTTTTTAGCTTAAAAGCTTATAAGTGACTATAGAAACTAATAAAACTTAAATGTTATTATCACTCTCTTAAATTAAATCACTTTTTTCTTAATTCAATAAAAAATGGATTCTCTATTATTAAATATTATTTATTTATAGGTTTAATTTCGTTCTGGGACCATAACATGAGTTTATTATTTTATCCAATACATACAGATAATGAGACAATTACCAGCTTTATTTTAAATAGATAAACTCGATAATAACCCCGCGTGGCTTTTACTTTATTGAGTGGATAATTATTTATTTTACCCACTCAACTGTCACTTGTCAAATTATTTTCTTGTAAATGTCATTAAAATTTTTAATAAAAATATGAATTCCTAAGCTATTTATTGGATAAAACCTTGTATGGCCCTCATGGATAAACCGATATTGCCCTCTCGAAAATTAACCTGCTTGGCTGACGCCTCGCAGGTTAATTTTCTCATGGGCAATATCTTACTTTACCCACTAATACCATAAATAACTATTATCCAATGCATACAGATAATAAGACAATTACCAGCTTTATTTTAAATAGATACTCAATAATAACCCTCGCGTGGCTTTTACTTTATTGAGTGGATAATTATTTATTTTACCGACTCAACTGTCACTTGTCAAATTATTTTCTTGTAAATGTCATTAAAATTTTTAATAAAAATATGAATTCCTAAGCTATTTATTGGATAAAACCTTGTATGGCACTCATGGGTAAACCGATATTGCCCTCTCGAAAATTAACCTGCTTGGCTGACGCCTCGCAGGTTAATTTTCTCATGGGCAATATCTTACTTTACCCACTAATACCATAAATAACTATTATCCAATGCATACAGATAATAAGACAATTACCAGCTTTATTTTAAATAGATACTCAATAATAACCCTCGCGTGGCTTTTACTTTATTGAGTAGATAATTATTTATTTTACCCACTTAACTGTCACTTGTAAATTATTTTCTTGTAAATGTCATTAAAATTTTTAATAAAAATATGAATTCCTAAGCTATTTATTGGATAAAACCTTGTATGGCCCTCATGGATAAACCGATATTGCCCTCTCGAAAATTAACCTGCTTGGCTGACGCCTCGCAGGTTAATTTTCTCATGGGCAATATCTTACTTTACCCACTAATACCATAAATAACTATTATCCAATGCATACAGATAATAAGACAATTACCAGCTTTATTTTAAATAGATACTCAATAATAACCCTCGCGTGGCTTTTACTTTATTGAGTGGATAATTATTTATTTTACCCACTTAACTGTCACTTGTCAAATTATTTTCTTGTAAATGTCATTAAAATTTTTAATAAAAATATGAATTCCTAAGCTATTTATTGGATAAAACCTTGTATGGCACTCATGGGTAAACCGATATTGCCCTCTCGAAAATTAACCTGCTTGGCTGACGCCTCGCAGGTTAATTTTCTCATGGGCAATATCTTACTTTACCCACTAGTACCATAAATAACTATTATCGGTAAATTTTTAAAACAAAAAATATATCTGCTTGTATCCAAAAATAAAAGGAGGAATTATTTATTTTCTGTTATAATTCGTAATAGTATATATACTATTATAGAAATAACTATACTATTATAAAAAAAATACTATAATTATAATTTAATCTGAATAAAAACTAGACCTCCCATAACTGTGACAAATTAAAAAATATAACCTAATAATTTTAAATTTAACATATAGCGGGATTATATCTCCAGGTCCAGGACCTCACCTAGAATTGAATTTAACGGTCCAGCGTGGTTGCCACATCGTGCAAATCTCTGACAAAGAAACAGGAGTTTACCTCCTAAATAAAAAAAGTCTAATTAAAAAAAACCAAAGGAAAATTTAAAAATAGCTATTTTTGAATAAAAAAACACTTAACCCAACCGTCAGTCTAAAATTTGGAGTTTGGAAAATGTGTGGAAAAGCAAACGATTATGGGTCTAAGCGCCATTTGACAACTTTTTAAATAAAATTTTGCGATTGTATGTTAAAATGTTGATGTTAAATGGCGCTTAGACCACATACTCGTCGCGCAGATTATCGTAATATTTTAAAATAACTAAAATAGGTTTATATAGAAAAAAATGTGACGTATAAACTTTTTTATTTAATATTTATAATTGGTCAGTAGCACAAATTAATAGAAAATGCACATTTTCGGACTTTAGGGGCAATTTCGGGTCCTTGTTGGCACGGGTTAGAAAGTTTTGATTAGGCTAAGATTTCGCAGGCTTATTTTGATACTCAAAAAGAGAAAATATAGATATCAAGGTTTTTAAATTTTATAAAATTACAAACACTAGGGCTAGTTTGGACTTTATACGAATTTTATGGATATTTGCGTAATTTTAGGGATTTTAGGGCCCTGAAAGTACCACTTAGGATCGTCTATATAAATTTTTACTCTAAGGGCATTCGAAATTAAGTCCATATAACAATTAGTGTTTTTTTTTAGTGTATACACCTTTCTACTAAAACATGACTTGAGTATATAATTAGACTTTATCCCACTAAAAAAGTTTATATAGATTGATACGGTGTCACTGTTAAACTAATAAATTAATTCAATTTTAGACCACCCAAGAAGATACAAAAATATATAATATATTTCAGCAATATATTTTTTTATACCTACGCGAATTGGTTTTATGCAAGAAAACAAAATAAAATAAAATTTATTATCATTTGTTTATTTATTATCATTATAATGATTAACGAAATAAATGTTAGAAAATAGAATGAAATATTCTAAGATCAATAACAAAATTTTATTGTCTTTTTTTTGTAAATTTTTTGTATACGGGGTTATTCAGAAATACGTTCGAGAAATTTAAGGGGTGATTCTAAGTTACCTTGTTCTTTGCCCGACAAAGAAAAACCTGATCGCTTAACAGTTTGTTGTTGTAAATCTTACAACTGCACTCGTTTGTAAATACCGAACACGTTTACTTTTTTGTTGTTGTATTCTATGCAATATATAGTGGTTGGCGGACATACAACTATTTATTGTTGTATACTATAACCTAATTACGTTTTTGATTACGCTACTGTTCTATCGCGCGCATGCGCACTGATATTCTTATTTTTGTTTTGACGTACGCCAAAAATTATTTTAAGGTTATGTAACATTCTTTTGCAGAATTTTACAAAAATATCTACTTTTTTATTTGCGAGCTAACAGTTTTTTTTTTAATTGGCTAAAAGTACTCGCTTTAATAGTATTTTCGTAAAAAAATAGCGGAATATTCATTAATAAACATTTGATTCTTAAAATATATCGCCTTCTAAATTCAGAAATATCGTATCTAAAAAATGCCTCCCATTAAAAAGAAACACCAAACCAGCAAACTACCAAACCAAACCATTATTAACGTAAACCAACGCCTCCCATTAAAAAAAAACATCAAACCAGAAAACTACCAAACCAAACCATTGTTAACGTAAACCAACGCCCCCATTAAAAAAATCAAACAGAAAACGAGAGTATTTTAACAATCTTTTGCTAAATATTCTACCAAAAAAACTGGATTTTCCGCACCTAATTATATTCAAGACAGTCAGTTTTAGTAATAAAACCAGAAATCAGTGCAAAAATATAGTTCATTTATGTGGACCTGATGCGCACCGTAACCCCACTCAAATTAAACTATTTCCTAAAACTACAACTGCCTAAACGGAAGCCACTTTTGACATCCGTCAAAACAAAAATAAGCAAACCAGTGCGCATGTGCTAGATTCTTCTCATTACTGCTGTGAGCGAATCGTAAATTAAAGCATAAATTACAGTGCATTAGAGGCTTAGACCACCCGACAACCTTACCAAATTTAGAAAGGAGTAAATTCATAGATGTGGTTAATTTCCGAGTAATAAGTATTTGAATTCTGCTCATTATTGTAATTTAAAATTTTGTAATCATCTCTGTATATTCGAATAATTCCGTTCACCGCACGAACGTTTACCCGGTGCTGTTCCAACTAAATACAGTGGAAACTCCATAACTCGAAACTGAAGGGACCGCAAAATTATTTCGAGTAAGGGCATGTCCACAGGCTCGCATAAGAACGTAATACATAACAATGCGATGCCGTGATTGGCTTGATGTGCCGCCATGTATCTTGTAAGCCAATCACGGCACCGTATTCTTATGTTTTATGGTCTTATGCAAGCTTCTGGATAGGATATTCGAGAGATTTCGAGTTAAAGAACAAACATACAGTAAACGACGTACGGCGCACCGTAATTTTTCGATTCTGAGCGACTTCTTCATAACTAAAACTAAGTAGGGACATTCTTCAGTTTTTGGCAAATATTAGCGCCCCTATTGTTGTTGCGCCTGTGGCAAATGCCACATTCGCCACGCCCTAGTTGCGGCTCAGTAATAATCAGTACTCGGCGTATTTCCAGTTATAGTCCAGTCTTCAAGTTAATAAAAGAGGCTTTACACGAAAAAAAAATTATAGCCAGGAGCGCTATAACACACATACCAAGCAAATTATAATCGCTTATTATATAAATACAAGGCTTTCTCTTACAATTATGGCAGTCAGTGTAAAAATTTATATGAAATACTTTAATTGTTTAGTGAATAATAAAATATAACAAATAGTATGGCATTTATAGCTTAAATAGATTTAATTATTGTCCGTGCTAATAATTTTTATAATATAATAAAATTTCTGTAAATTTATAATAGTGCCTGTAATAAATATAATCGTGTCTGTAATATATATAATCGTTTCCAATTTATTCTTAACATTATTAGTTATTGTGTCCCTTATAATCTATAGCTTAAATCACTATAATTTTCCACTGTTACCAAATATCTTATAATGTATAGCGCAGAGCCCACTAATTTCTTTCCGTGTACAATGGTGATTTAATCGAAAATCGGTTTACTCGAAATAATGGGGCACAAATGTGTGAATTATTAAAAAAAAATTAATTTTACGTAAATTAAAAAGAAAGTGCCAGATAGATTTTTTAAATTTTCACCCAAAATGTTCTCAGGGGTATGCCTAACTGACGATAAAGAATAATTTTGGTTATTCGCAAAAAACATTAAAAATCTAAAAACATATAGTGTTGAAAATCCGTTTTTTGTGAAAAACACGTTGAAAAAATGACAGTTCCAAATCGAGTTCAACGTCTCAAAATTGTTTTTTTATTTACGGCCATCAACCCTACCCTATAAACTGAAAATCAGAACTCACTGAATTACTTCCAGGTAAGGCCTCTTTTATTGACCTGAAGATTGGACTACAACTGGAAATACGCCGGCTACTGGTAATAATACACTAAAAACACGTTTTTCAAAAATTTTGTGTTATATAACGGGGGCGATATATTCGAAAGAAATCTAAAATAATAACTTTATCCAATACATACAGATAATAAGACAATTACCAGCTTTATTTTAAATAGATAAACTCAATAATAACCCCCCCCCCCCCGCGTGACTTTTACTTTATTGAGTGGATAATTATTTATTTTAAAATTTTTAATAAAAATATGAATTCCTAAGCTATTTATTGGATAAAACCTTGTATAAAATATTTTTTCAAAATTAATGGTTTGGGAGCTGATTTGTAAACATATAATTTGTTTTGGGTAATTTGGAGGGATAATGGTATCAAAATTTAAGTGTTAAAAATGTTTGGAGATTTTTGTTATGGTAGAGAAGAGTAGCTGTTAATAGTGAAGATTATCTATTCTAAATTCTTTGTAATAATTTCAGTCAATTATCGTGTAAAACACCTATACTAATAGGTCCGAGAAAGACTTTAAATAATAAACTAAACTAAACTAATGGCACTCATGGGTAAACCGATATTGCCCTCTCGAAAATTAACCTGCTTGGCTGACGCCGCGTCAGCCAAGCAGGTTAATTTTCTCATGGGCAATATCTTACTTTACTCACTAGTACCATAAATAACTATTATCTGGAATAACCCTGTTTCTTCTGGTCTGCCGAAGAGGTAGAAAAAATATCGAAACTTGCCTTGCCTGGGGCACAGCCACCTGTCCAGTTGATGTCTTCATTTTATCGGCCCGAGAGACTCTATTTAAATTAAACACATAGACGTAGCATACTTTTTTAACATAAGGGACTTACTTAAAAAGCGTAACTCACTTAGGGGGAGGGGTAATGCTTAGTGTAACATTGCCTTGGGTGCAGAGCCGTAACTAGGGCGTGACGAAGGTGGCATTTGCCACGGGCGCAGCACTTAAGAGGGGCGCTAATATTTGGCAAACACTGAAGAATGTACCTGCTTACTTTTAGTTACTTGATAGTTTTTTTTTTGTTTATATTTTATTAATAATGTCAAATGAGATAGCGTTTTTATTTTTCTTACTTTTTTCCTTGTTTAAGAAAAAAAGTCCAAACATTTCAGTTGTTTTTATATTGGATAGGAGACAGATCAGACCAGACAGACCAGACCAGACAGACTAGAAAGACTAGACCAGACAGACTAGACAGACCAGACAGATCAGACAGACCAGACAGACCAAAGCAGACAGACCAGACCAGACAGACCATTTTATTTTTTATTTTTGTTACTTTTATCCTTGTTTAATAAAAAACTTTAAACATTTCAGTTGTTTTTATATTGGATACGACACAGACCAGACCAGACAGACCAGGCCAGACAGACTAGACAGTCCAAACCAGACAGACCAGACCAGACAGATCATTTTATTTTTTATTTTTGTTACTTTTTTCCTTGTTTAATAAAAAACTTTAAACATTTCAGTTGCTTTTATATTGGATACGACACTGACCAGACCAGACAGATCAGGCCAGACAGACTAGACAGATCAGACAGACCAGACAGAGCAGACAGACCACACCAGGCAGACCAGACTAGATAGACCAGACCAGACAGACTAGACAGACCAGACCAGACAGAGCAGACAGACCAGAGCAGACAGACTAGACCAGACAGACCAGACCAGAGAGACCAGACCAGACAGACCAGACAGACCAGACAGACCAGACAGACCAGACAGACCAGACCAGACAGACCAGACCAGACAGACCAGACCAGACAGACCAGACCAGACAGACCAGGCAGACCAGACCAGACAGACCAGACAGACCAGACAGACCAGACCAGACCAGATGTTATGAATTTATAATCAATGACTATATCATAGGCGTAATTAGAGGGGGGTTAGCCCCCCAAATTTGGTTAAGCCCCCCCAAATCAAACTATAAAAGTAATATTACGCATAATTTTTTACATATACCTAGGGGGCTCAAGCCCCCCCCCAAAATTGGACTTGCTTGCGCCCCTGGCCTATATGTATGCATTCATTTTATAAATGTATATAATATGTATGCATAGAAAATCTAATAAAAGATTTAGATAAAATATGTTGTATGAATAACTTATTTATTACAAAAAAATAAGTTATATTTCTTATTTTTACGTGGAGATATCGAGGTCCAATCAAACACGAAACTTAGAGTTTAATGTTTTATTTTTATAGCATCTAATCACCTGTGCAGCTGCGTGCTTTTTTTATGTTGTAGAACTTTTAAGTTAAAAGTTTTAACGATAGAATATATACGTATAGACTTTTTTACGGCCCAAAAAGTTATACAAAATTTAATTTGTATTGTTTTCCAAGCAAAAAAGCAACAAAGAATGACATTTTTTGAAGATTAAAGATTTAGTAAGTAGTTTTTTTTTAGAAAAATCTAGGTATTTTAATTGATATCTAAAAATAGCGAAAATTTGATGATATAAATATTAAAAAGCCCCACACGAGGGGTGAACCACTATGGGAAGTCCATATACAAATGGGGTACAAATTCGGAAGTCTATGAAAAATTCAACAAAAATCTCAAAATTTTCGAAATTTCAAAAAGTTCAAAAATAGATACATAGATATTTTTTTGCAATTTTGGTGAAGGCGCACATACAGTACGTAAGGGAAATTAAGTAATAATAATTATAAGAATTATTCTTTGCAATTCAAACGCGGATCCCCAAAACAAACAAATTTTTACCCCTCTAGGCCCCGTTTTCTCCTGGATCCGTCCTTGTTTTAAGGTATCTATTTTGATACTAAATATATTTAATAAAAAAAGTAAAAACTTGTATGTCTTATTAGGGTGAACTTTATATTTTTTTATTATCTTAAAATTTTCATTTAGGTGTAAATTCTGAAAGTATGATATTTATTTATTTATTTTTTATTTATTTATTAGTTTTTAGTCATACTAATCAAACTTCTCTAAGGGTCCTAATTGGGCCTCTAAAATTCGTTTATTAGCCATAAATCGTAAAAAATCGTTAAAAATTGTCTGTAATTTCTGTAAAAGTGAAAAAAAAGAGTTTGAAATCTTATTTTTTTTTCTTTTGAGCATACAAAATTGTTCCGAAAAAAGTTTCCCCTAATTTACGAATTTCTCCAATAAATGTGTGTCAAACGGTAAACAAATATTTTAAAAATGTTTTAAACTGGACTGAATTTATTTTTAACCGACTTCCAAAAAAGGAGGAGGTTATCAATTCGACGCGTGACTTTGTTTTTTTTATGTTTGTTCCCGCATAACTTTGGAACGGATGAACGTAATTTGATGAAACCTTTTGCTACTTAAAGAAGACATTCCTGAGGTGGTCCGGTTTTAATTTGACGCTCGGATATTGCCGGGTAAGCCGGATAATCAAGATAAATCTAATCGTTTTAACGCAATTTCACTTAAAACCGGCTTAATTTGGTTCTAATACCAACCAAATTTTTAGAAAATGATCGGACAACTCGGATAAGTCGGATAACTTGATTACGACAGGCTAAAAATCTTTTAAATGCAGCTAAACTTGATTCTGTGGACCTGCAATATTAAAATACCAAGAGAAAATTATAAAATTAGTGATTAT
This sequence comes from Brachypterus glaber, assembly GCA_958510825.1. Lineage (NCBI taxonomy): Eukaryota > Metazoa > Arthropoda > Insecta > Coleoptera > Kateretidae > Brachypterus > Brachypterus glaber. The sequence goes on along the minus strand of OY294049.1, from coordinate 44,136,481 downwards.
ACCATAAGGCGTTATTTGATTATTACTTAACGCTTAAAGTTTTACAAAGATTTTATTTAGTATTTCGTTTAAAATAAGGTTGGTTGGACTTTTGGTCACTGAAATAAAAATACTACTAAATTTATTTTTTAGAAATTTATCTTTAAGATGATAACGCCACAACGCACTAATAGTGCATTGTGACGTCAGCAGCTTGCCAAGACGGAAGGACAACTATAATTTAGCTTAGATGACCTTACAGATCTACAAGTTCTGTGTCTCTAAAAAGTAAAAACTAAAAACTTTTCGCAAAAAAAAAACGAACCGACATAATTTTTTATGCTTAAAAGAACAAAAAAAATTTCAAGTCCTTCAAATGTTTCACTTGTACAAAAATTACAGACAATTTTTAACGATTTATGGACAATTTTACGAATTTTAGGGGCCCAATTAGAACCCTTAGAGTTTTCTAGCTATACCTAAATGAAAATTTAAGATAATAAAAAAATACAGGGTGATCCATAACTGGCATGCCAAAATTTAAGAGGTGATTCTAGATCCAAAAATATAAAAAAAGTTCCTATAAAGGTTGGTCCGGAAATGAGCCCTAAGGGATCTAGGGCCCTTTAAAATTGTAATAAAAATAAGGTTTTTAATTAATAACTCGGGTACCGTTTAAGCTAGAGCGCCGAGCTATTGCATGTATACTAGTATTAATAAGGGCAATAAGTTTATGTTAATTTATTTTTTTAATTTATCCAGAGGCGTGCCCAGACGGACAAAATATATGAGGCTTAAAACATTTTTGCCCCAAACTTTTCTATGTGTATGTTTTTTGGATTTGTTGTAAAAAATATAGATTTCTAGAGTAAAAATACATATAAAATATCATATAGTGTAACATTGTAGGAGCAACCGTTATCAAAAAAAAATGCAATTAAGAGGAAGTAACATTTTGTGCCACCAAAAACGTTACTTTTTAAAAGGCTATTACTCCTTTAATATTAAATTTAGGTGTTTTGGTGTATGATACTTTTTTGCTCAGTTTTAAATGAAGAATCACCCTGCAGCATTAAAATTTTATTGGTGCTTTTTTTTGTTCCCCATTCAATACGTCATCTTCGAAGGGCCGTAGCTCCCTTAGGGCTTATTTCCGGACCAACCTTTATAGAAACTTTTTTTCATATTTTTGGATGTAGAATCACCTCTTAAATTTCGGTACGCGAGTTCTGGAACAGGCTGTATATGGCCACCCTATTGTTTTATAGGTCGCATAGCCGCACTAAAAACCCTGAAAAAATGCAGTATTTAGCATATTTTTCTGTCAAAAATTAGTGCAGGAGAGATTATTAATAAAATTATTGATCGTAAATAAATTCTTGGTATAATTTATCGATATTTGGAGCCTTAATGAACGGTTGTTAATCAACGGGTCGGTAAACATCAAAGCAATTATTAACTTTTGAAGCATAATGAAGCTGATAAATTAAGAGTTTCTTCATGGAATAGATTCGTATAAAATCATTAACATTTGATTAAATCAGAAGAATTTACACTGAGAGAAAAAATACTTCTAGGAGTAGCTGCCCTGTTGAAAATGACGGGTCTGGGCTTTTGTGAACTTTTATATATGACCGCCCTTGAGGTCCAAGCAAGTCAAAAACCGCGTGGCTACTAGGAAGAAGCCGAGCCACGATCAGCCAACTCACAGGGATCCTCACGGGTCACTGTGGACTAGGAAGGCACCTGTTCAAGATGAAGGTCGGTAACGACCCCGTCTGTTCGGGTTGCGGAATACACGAAGAATCGTCCTTCCATTTCCTAGGACAATGCGATCGGTTCGGCAGAATACGACAGGAGATCTTCGGAGTGGCAACTCTCCGAAGAGAGGAGTTGCGCACCCTTGCCTGGACAGATATCGCGACCTTTATAAGGAGGTCCGGCAGGTTTAGGCAGGGAGTAGGGTAGATGTGTGGCTGGGACAGCTCGGGGCTGGCAAAAAGGGCCATAATGGCCTAGTTGCCTGGCTTGTAGCCTCCCCACCCTTACTACTACTACTACTACTGACCGCCCTTGAAGTCGTATATTATCAAGAAATTTAGCAGTTAGTTGATACAGTTTTCCGCGTTTCATGTTCGTTTTTACTTAGCAACACTTTTAAAAAGGGACATTCACTGTTTTGCACAGAACTTTTCATTTGTTAGTTGTCTGTTTCCATAATCTGCATAAAAATTATAAAAATATGCACATGAAAGAATTTTAATTTCTAAATCCACAGGAATTCTCCCCAGTAAAATTTTTATTACGTAGTCAATTAAAATTCTAACTGACTGTTGAAAAAAATTGTTTGGGTGGAAGCAACCAGGAAAAAAGTGCTTTTAAAAAAATAAGTATATAGAAACCAAAAAAAAAAAGAAAGATATTTGCAATTTTTTAAAGGTTTTATAAAAAAACATTCGAAACCTTAATGAAAGTATTTTATTATATTATTTTTTGTTACCGAGAATTGGTTTTTGTCATTGTTTCTGACACTAAGTGTACCTAATAAGTACTTTTTTATCTTTTTTTAATTTCTCAATAGGTCGTAAATTACTCAGTCGAATCTTAAAACTCTTTAAAACTTAAGATTCATAATTATAAATTTAAGTTTATCATATATTCATGTTAAGTGATATAGTCTTTAACTATATCATACTATACATAGACCAGTTTTGTCGAGGATATTTCGCCCAGGAATCCAATACTTGAAATCATGGGAATTGATTCTCATGAGAATTCGACTGTCAAATGACGTAATTTTCTCTCAATTTTTAATTTTGGTATTCTTGAAATATTTTATAGGAAATATTTCTCTTGATATCGTAGGAAAATATACCTAAGGGTTTTGGATGGTGTATTTGGAAATTCTCTTCGGAATCTTTATATTGTAGGTTATAATCTCAAAATTTTGACACTTGTGTGGTTGATTTTTATACTTTTTTTGTTCTTTTGGAGAAATATCTAATTATGGACAATATACACTTACAACTAATGGTTTTACAAAATTAAGCAGATGCTGAGGCTGCCATGCAGAATGAAAGATAACATTTTATTAGGGATAAAAACCCATTTAATTTAAGTAACCACCTTTTTATTAAAAACTTTAGATTAACTAAGGTTCTGGTGAGGTATCTAATAGATATTTTGGACGATTATTTAATCGAACCCACTAGGGAATCTTCAGTTAAAAATCAACAAAGATGCTAATAGCTTTAAATTTTTTTGCGACTGGAAGTTACCAAACCTCTGTGGGAAGCTCTGTCTATTGCTCTGGTGTAAGCCAAGCTACAGTAAGTAGAAGTATACAAGAGGTGGTTGAAGCTTTGAACAACCCAGTAATATTTAACACATGGATTCACTTCCCCAGTACTTTGGCTGAACTTCAACGAAATAGAATACAATTTTTTGAAAAATACAGAATCCCAGGAATAACTGGTGTAATAGATTGCAAATCGATTGCAAATCGACGTAAATACTTACAAATTACTATCTTTTGGCTTTTATAAATATAACTCAAAACGAACAAAACCAAACACATGTCAAAATATAAACACTCAGTGTTGCCAAAATAATAATATATGAAATTGTTAATTGAATCCAATGATCTGATTGGTTATTCTTAATATCAAACGAACTTAGGTTCGTCGTACGTCTCTTAATGAGAATTGTGAATTTCTCATCGGAATTTGATTCCTACGATGTTCAACAATAGAGATTTTCATGATATTTTGATTCTCGTGAGAATTTCATCTAGAGAATATTTTCTCGAGAGAATTAATTCCTACGATTTCAAGTATTGGGCTCCAGATGGTATTTTTTAGGAGACAAAAACACTTTAAAACCATTATTTTTAAAAACGGATAGTATTCTTATTTAAAATACTAATATATTTTTATTACTAGATTGCTAAATACGCATTAAAATTGTCGATTTAACAAAATTTATTGCAATATGGTCTTGCCAAGTTTCAAGTCCGAATAAACATTACTCTGCGATATTTCAAGAACGCTTTGACATAAAGACCACTATGACTTCCGAGGTTTTTGACGTAAAATTTATGAATTTTGAGCTTTCGGTAAGATTTTTGTAATACTTTCCAAAATTTTTACACGGGCTCTATTTTTGTCAAAAAAAAAGGAAAGAAAAGAAAATGCGTGAAACATAGAGATTGGACTACCTTGATGTTAGATTTTCTTGTGATGTCTGAGCTCAGAAGTGGTGATGGATAGGCCCTGTCTCTATATTCAGTAACGCGAAAATGTTGTGTTGAAGTGGAACTGTATATCATAGATGGTATCTATAATCTCCTTTTTGCCTAGCGATTGACCGAAACAGCAATGGCCGGCGGGGATATTGATTGATAATATCGATGTACGTGCTGTGTACCGAACTAATTACTACTTACTCTCGACAGATATTGAATGTCCCCGGGTTTCAGGTGACAAATCCTGACATCGCACGTTGCGGCGTTGCCAGGCCAACTGGGCAAAAATCCCTTTTGTTTAATAAATAAAAAAAGGGAAAAATAATAATTTATTCTTTTTTTAGCATACATAGTTTTTGCACCACAGTCCTCAAATGTAATATGTTTCAGCTTGAATAAACATCAAAATTAATTTACGAACGCAAGTTTATGGTATGTGGGGTAATTTCTGTCAATAGTGAAAGCCATTATAATATTAATTAATGATTATAATCATTAATTAATCATTATTATTTTCAAGACTTGACATTCTGCAGGCTTGGTTGACGCCAGTATCACGCGTCGAAACATCCACACAGTAGACCAAACAGTCATATTTTTGATACTCAGAACGTGAAGTTTTCTTTTTAACTGCAATTTTCTTGAGTACGGCTGGCTCTACGGTGTTACATGAAAAGAAGGGTGCTCCGAAGCGATTTTATTGGAGGGGGGGGGAGTGGGTGGAGCAAAAAATTACCAAACCAACCAAATAGAGATACTTCCCAACTCCAAAAAGTCAAAATTCCTAACTGCATCCTCCGATTTCCCAACTCCGCTCCCCAAAATTCCCAATCTTTCTCAACTCTGAAAAAATACCCAACTTTTTACTCCAATTTTCCCAACTTTCGACCAAATTACCGAAATTTACCTCTAAATTCCCAACTTTCCACCAAATTATCGAAATTTACACCTAAATTTCCGAAATTTGCCTCATTTTGCCTCATTTTCCCAACTGGATAGTCAATTTTTACAACTCGAGAATAATTAGGGGCGGCGCCCCCCATGGGAGCACCTCTGCATGAAAAGTACAGGACACCTGTAATCATTTCATAAAACAACAGGAAATGGTTCTTTGCAAATAACTCATTTTTTAAAGGCACATAGCAAACTTTTAAGTGGAAAATAAGTATCTATTCTTTAACCATTGGTTTAAGAACTAAGCCATATGGTACTTTAAACTGGCGCCTACACACAAATGAGTAAATTGGTATGCCACCAAAGATGAAAGAATGACATTTTTTTTATTTTATTAAGTAATCACAAATCATGTAGGTATAATGTTAAGATAAATATCCATATTAGGTAAATAATATAAATACGATACGTGTATATAATTAAGAAAAATAAACTGAAAATGGTATGGGTCCACCGCACTTATTTTTTTGCGAAAAGGTTTAGATAAGGTTTAAGGTTTTGATTATTCAGTTTTTTTTTATAATAAATTTACTGTGTATATTTTATGAACTGGCACCTCTGTGGAATGTTAAAAATTTAAGGTCCCTATACTTTACATGCTATATTTTACCTCTTCTTTTCCCCTTGCCTCAGCTCACAGGTGCCAGTTAGTATTGTGACAATAGTAATTGGAAGGATTGGTGTAGTGGACTACCGCGTCATACTTGACAAGTTTACCACCCAAAATAGCGTGAGTTCGATTCTCACCGGCGCCGATTTGCCTTTTTCAGTTAATTAATAATTGAAATTTGGCGAAGGCGTAAGTAAAGCGGACACTCCCTATAAATTAGTTCGAAAGTCAATTAAAGTGGTTTCCTCTACTACTAGCCCACACAAAAAAGTCCTGGACTTAGAGGATGCTTAATTAAGTAGAATAGTACGAGATTAAACAAAAAAATGTAATGTAAAGTACATTTATTTTCGGTCATTATGAAAAAGTAACCTGCAAAGCAATATTTAATTCGCCTTTGCCAAAATAGCAAAAAAAATCCGCTTTTATGTGATTTTTTCGGGGAAAACTAGTAATGGCATGTAGTTATGTTTGTAATTTACTATTATCGTACAAAATTTGAGCGAAATCGTTAAAGGCATTTTTGAAAAAATCTAATTTTTCGATTTTTGTTTATCAGTAAACTACACTCAGAAAATTTCGTTGTATTTTTAATACTGAATGTTATTTGTTAATACATATCTTTTATTTATATCGCCACCATTGGTATTTAATACTTTACTTGTGATATTAAATACTGCAATGTGTGTATTGTATACAAAATGTTGTCATACTAACATAGAGACCGTGCTGGTACATTTGGATCCCCACGCAACATGTGTTTATTAATACTGTAACATTTGGTAAATTATATCACAGTTATAGTTTGGTATACTATAAGTTATAGTTGTTGTGTTATTGATCTAGTTTAAAGTATGTTACAGTATTTAGTAAAATAAGAATCGGTAAATAATACCAAAATTTTGATTAGTAATAATACAGAGAAAAGTCAAAAAAGGATCAATAATTTTGTCAGTTTGTAATTGTGTGTGGTTGAAATCTTTATATTATTACTAATCAAAATTTTGGTATTATTTATCGATTGTTCATTTTTCTGAATACTGTAACATACTTTAAACTAGATCAGTAATACAACTTAACAACAACTCAAAGTATACCATACTATAAGTGTGATATGCTTTACCAAATGTTACAGTATTAATAAACACACGTTGCGTGGGGATTCAAATATACCAGCACGGTCTCTGTGTTATGACAACATTTTGTATACAATACAATTGCAGTATTGAACATCACAAGTAAAGTATTAAATACCAATGGTGGCGATATAAATAAAAAATATGAACGAAATCCAGCTGGGCGTTTAATGAAAGTAGGAAGAGGAAGAAGCTCTTGAGATAAAAATCGTGGGTGGGTTTTTGGTAAAATAAGTGAAATTCTAGGAGACGGATAACCTGATTGGGCCTACTAGATTACGCACGGTGGACATTCCATAGAATCGTTGAAGCGTTTACTATAAAAGGAGTCGAAATTTTGTTTACCCCAGACCCCTATCCCATCCCTCCCCATCCCCCTCCCACCCACTCCACAGCGCCAAATTATGACAGATGCAACTCGCATCAGTGAGCAGAGACTCACTCCCCCAAATTATGACAGATGCAACTCGCATCAGTGAGCATAGACTCACTGCCCCAACTTTCAATTCAGATTAAATATTTTTTAGATAAATGAGCCATAGGCTGCGCCTGTCTCTTAAAGACCCAAACAAACTATTGATGATTTACCCCAGCTGAACAGTTACAAGCCGCTTGTCAAAACATCGGCACTAGGCACTAATTTGAAACGTTATGAAATAGGAAGTTGTGTGAATAAGCAACCATTAATACACCTGTGTGTTGCATAATTTATAAAAAAAAAGTCTGTATCTCCAAAACGTTATATTCTATCAAAAACTGTATATTACATTTTTTGTAGGGCTTAAAAAGAGCTTTCATTTGAAACATATTTTTTTTGAAATCGGTTTATAAATGAGTTTTGCCAGAAAAACATTTTACTGCTTTAAATGCTAATATCTCGAAAACAATGTATTTTAGGGAAAAGTTGTTTAAAACATTTTTTGAGCAATTTAAAAAAATCTTTCATATAAGTGCTAAATTAATAAAATACAATAAAAATTAACTTAATTATAACCAGTTTTAACCCATTCTTACCCCCTTACCACCAATATTTTACCCCCAAAATCTAATCAGCTCTTCGAAATATGATTATGCAAAAAACCGCTTGTCGATATCTTTTTTAGAAATGGAGTTTAAACTCCGTCCCAGCAAAAAGACTTCAGTCTCGAACACTAAAGACTTTCGCATACGTGGTGCATATAATATTTTTTTTTCACCACCAGCCTAAAACCACATCTTTATTACTGTTCTTTTCGTTGATAGAAATATTATTTCTCTACCTATGACGTCAGAGGTTCTAAAAATAATGAAATTGCACCATGGTTAATAATGAATTTTTATTCAGCTGTTTTGGCATCTGACGTTTTACTTAATTATTAAATCACATTGCTATTTACAAGTGTCTTTAGGCACCAAATTTATTTATTGCATGATAAGTTAAAAAATATTAACTAAATTAGTACCTATAAAACATGTTTTACAAAAAACACTTCGAAAAGTGAAAATCATTGGTCCATCATATTCAACCATAGATTATACAACCCATATATTACCGTAAGGATCATAGATTACTAGAGGTACAACCCCCATATATTGATTTTTGAGGCAATAGATTCTCCCTCACAGTTTTCGCCTGTCCCCTTATTTCTGGGGGAGTACCAGATACATCACTTTGCATTTCACTTTCCATTTTTATATATTTTATTACACTTAACACGGAAACACTTTCTAACTTGATAATTTTAGCAGATCACCAGAAAATTTCTGCCAGAAATGTCAAGTTATTCATTTGTTTTTTTAATAGCCGCAAACGGCCAGCGTGATATTTTAAATTTATAAGCTTTTTCATTAAATTTTAGTAAAATAAATAAATAAATAGCTAATTAATTGTACTGGTAGTGAAAAAAATACTATATTTTCCACTTGAGTGAAGATTTAACATTTAAGACCGCGTCTTGCGGGCTTCGCGCTAGCGCGCTCATCCCGCAATTTGACGCAGGTCAAAAATGTTAAACTTCTCTCACTTGGTAAATAATATACTATTCTACTACCTAAAGCAAGTAACTCCAAATATAAGTTAAAAATATAGTTTAAAAAATATTTTGACATAGCTGTCAGTTTAACATATAAGTTGAAAGAAGTTAGTAGTTGTCTTAAATTTTATTATTATTGACCGTCGTCAATAAACAATGCTTAACAACGGTCAATAATAAATGAGTTCAGTGATTTTATTGGTTGCCAAGGTAAACAAGCCTTGACAACGGTAGATAATATGTAAGCTAGCACTTAAATAGGTAGTAGAAAAATAAATATTCTTGCTATCCACCGCGAAGTGTGCACACTATGTACTCCGAAGCATTAGATATCTTTATGGCTTGTTAATTTCTTCGGATTCAAGATACTTAAGTTAGAAACGTAAACATAGTATTATTTTTTCTTGTTTAAATATACGTTGGCATTAAAATAATATTTGTTTAAAACCAAGTAGCATTTAACTATGTAATCCTTTTTATAATTTTTAAAAGTGACAGTAAAATCAACCTATTAGAGAAATTAACATACTACGTTCTTCACAAAGAAAGAAGTTAGCAACGAATCCTACATTTTTTTAACATTTTTTCATAATCAAACGCATTTTGCGTGTTCTTATAGGCCCATAAGAGGTCTGTACTTTTTCTGCTTTTGGGTTGGCAACAGACCTGGCCTATCGCTTGACGTTTTCCGTGCAAATGTCAAGGTCGCTTTAAAGTTGAATTTTCTACAAAATTTTGTGTTTAGGTAATTTTTACCATGTTAAAATTGTGGCTTGGTTAATTGCAGTAAAAAAGAAAAGATATGACTATAAAATATATCAAAATATCATTTGTTCTTAGAATTTTAAACATGGTGTAAACTGTAATGCCAATCCAAAACAAAAATCCCTAAATCAGTCATCAATTTAAATGCAAGCTTTTTTAAATTTTAGAGCAAAATAGAAAAAAATATATAAAGCACTAGTTTCATAACACGTTTTTAGCGCACTAGTACTTTAGAAAACTCGCCGCAAGTTGTTCGTTTTCTAAACTTGTACTCGTGCGCTAAAAAAGTATGTTATGAAACTAGTACTTTAATATACTATTAATTTAAATCAGACTCTTAATGTTAGGTTATGTCATGCTTGACAGTAATTTTACAAATAGAAAGTAAGGCTATCCTGTCTACAAGCGGCTAATTGCAGCTGTCCGTGCTTTGTTTTGTTTTTTTTCTTCTTCTTCTTCTTCCTTTATTTTGGCCTTTTCTCAGTGAGATAATTAGCCAGATCCCTCTTAGTTACTCAATTCACCAAGAGTGGTTCTTGTCTGGCTTTTCGCCATGCCCACTCCTGTTTTAAATATATAAAATTTCCAGTCTTCTGTAAGACCTTTTCTTTTTCTTTTCCTTCTTTCCTTTTCGTGTTTACTGTTGGTTGTGTTAGCTGTTGCCAAGGCAGTTTTTTCTAATTTGTAATTATATTTGCACATGCGCTAGCATATAAAAAATTTTGTACGTATAAAAACTTCTTCACGTGTTAGTTGCTTCCAAATCAAAATTTATCAGCATTATAAATGATTAAAGAACATAAAATTCCCTTCTTACTCCAATATAATCACATGTTCGTCATTTTACTGCACATCTTCCATACAATCACTATAAAATATATAAAATTGATTCTGGGGCATATCTAAGATAGCAAATAAATAAATAAATAACTAATACTAAAAGACTTGATGCTAGAAAATTAAACGCGTTTAACGTATTACTAATTCCTGCCGAAAGCACATCTTACTCGTTTCACGGATGAAAAGCAACTGGTTTTGTTTTTTGTTTTTTTGTTGTTTGGTGTTTTTGCGCATGCGCAGTTTATTAAAAGGCGGCATGAACAGCTGCATACAAGCGCTCCTATCCTGTCTTAGGCGTACACGATATTTTGACTATTAGGTGCTCATTATATGTATAAGGACCGTCATTGATTAGCAGTCATCGGCGAATTTCCAGTGCCCGCATAGGCGCCGCGTCGATTCTAGCGTTGACGCAAGGTTTTAAATATTTACATTTTTATTTCTTTTTATCTTGATTTTTTTTAATGATTCCATTTAAACGAGTTAGGTGGGAAAAAAAGTTATCGATAAATAAAAATTAAAAACTTTCGTATTCTTAAAAGATAAAAGTCGAATATCGGTTTTTTCTTCGAAAAACACCGATATATATGTATATTTATAGTTAATATGTATAGTCAATATTGTTATGTGTAACAAATTAGTCGTCAAATGTTTCGATTTAGTGACCTTTATAAAAATTTCGCTCATAATTTGGCAAAATTATTCCGTAAGCCTATGTTTCTGTGGTTATTTTCAACGTTGACGAGTCATAACTGAGTTTATTCCGATTACTGTTGATTAGTAATCGACGTTGCCCATTGCAGATACTAAAGAAAATTGCTATTGACGTCATCTTTTGGAAAAAGGTACAAGATCAAACCTTTTTTATCGTGGTCCCAAATTTACCTTCAGGTCCAGTAGATAGTTTCTTCCATTAATTATCACGAATCTAGGCAGTTTTGTTTATCCTTAACAAACTAGATGAAACGTTGCAAGCACCCTGTCAAAACATCGGCACTATTGTACACTAGAGCCATCTAGTTTGCAAATTTCAAACTAGGTGTTCTGTTTGATTTTAAATTCTGTATCTTTAAAACATTATATTCTAGCAAAAAACTGTATATAACATTTTTTATAGGGCTTAAAAAGAGCTTTTATTTAAAATATAATTTTTTGAAATCGGGTTATAAATATGTGAGATATGCTAAAAAAAACTTTTACTGCTTTAAACGCCAATATCTCGAAAACAATGCGTTTTAGGAAAACGTTGTTTATAACATTTTTTGACCAATTTAAAATTATCTTTTATATAAGTGCTAAATTAACCAAATACAATAATAATTCCCTTAATTATAAACAAAAAACGCTATTAAAAGGAGTTTTACCCTATTTTTACGGAATACGATAAGAAACAATATTCAAAAAACCGCAAGTCGATATCTCATGTAGAAATAGAGTTAGAGAGTTTACACCCAGACAGACAGACGGACGGACGCAAAATTTTTTTTTACTTATTTAGACTCAGAATGGTCTAAAACGTCGAGAAATGTGAAAAAAACGTTGTCAAAGATTTTGACTTTTCGGCGAAGATTTCAATTCATCGGCACTCTTAGTAGCACTAAGTGCCGATGTAAAATTATGGTAAAGTTAGTGAAAATCGCAAAACATGTTCAAAATCGTGCTCTTATGTCTTATGACTGGATTTTTACGGTCCTATAGTATTAACTGAAAAAATCTCTCTGTGTAGACATGATTGAAAACCGTAGTAAATCTTCAAAATAGAGTAGCTCTTTACAGTCAGCCTCTCTGTCCTCCCCGCGATAGAAAAGTCCTCCAAGTGGACATATGTGCCAATGGAGGGGTGGCCCATTGAGTAGTGATCTGCTATCTGACACACTGATTACAATATTGGCGATTCCTTGAAGCGGCAGTACGCAGGGCGCCCCGCGGCCCCGGTCCACACTGGGTGGTCCACGGTGTGGCCGGCAACGTGTGTGGCGCAAGCCCCTTCCCTCGCCGGGTACTCCTACCCTGACTCACAGCAGCCCAGGTCTGGATTTAGAAAGCACTCGCAGCATCTTCACTTCCTAACGCGCTCTTTTAAGAAATATAACTGTTTTTACTACTAGCTTAAGAAGTCATTATTTAGCTAATTTCGAGAAATTTAATTTTTATTATCTAGAGAAATACACTGATAGAATACTTTTTAGAAGTTTATTTTTTTAAGGTATAGTTATTTTAAATTTGCCGCTAAATACTCCACAAAGTCCGATTTACACTGAAGCATGTGGCTTGTTTTGAATGTCAACATAACCAAAATTTGTAATTTTTGTTTACTTACTTTGTTTTTATGATATTTTGATGTAAAAAAAGAGAATTGATAAAGCTGTTGCTAAAAACACTTTCGTATTCCTGTAGAAACAAAATTTGCTTATAAAATCGCTTTTATTCCAATAATTTAGTCCAAACCATTGTTTTGTTCTCATTAATGGCACGTCAACGTTTTACGGTTGTGTAAATTGGCTCTAATCATTTCGCTTACGACGCGTATCTTACGTTTATGGTAATTTCGAGATTGTTTACAAGCGGGAAGGTTTAAAATAACTATACCTTAAAAAAATGAACTATAGCATAGTCAATAACGTAATTAGGGTATGGTATACAACAACAAGTAGTTGTATATGAAGTAAACGCGTTCGGTATTTACAAAAGAGTGCAGTTGTTTGATTTACAACCACAAACTGTTAAGCGATCAGGGTTTTTTTTGTCAGGCAGAGCGCTAGGTAGGCGTGGCTTGCAAATCTGCAGGTTCGGTTTTCGCTCCTTCCTACGTCACAATCCTCGCTTCAAAATGCAGGCAATTCACCTTACCCGTCCGGCTAGCAGTCCAAAATGATCAAAATTTGCGTTACGTAATACTTGAACGTTTCCTTAGCCCCTACTGTTTTCTCGTCAGATCCCTATCTTTTTTCTGGCTACAGGCGTGAACTTTTAATTTGGGTTTGTTTTTCTTTTTATCCAAGCTCATTTAATTTTCCACCAATTTTTTCGGTGTAGATGTTTTGTTAATCTTATCTATCGTAAATTAAAAATACCATTATACGGTAGCATTTTTTACTTTATTAAAAGGTATTTTGTAATTGCATTTTTTTAAATTATCACCTGGTTTTATTATTAGCAGGTGATTTTGATTTAAAGGAGCTTCAATACAGGAGGTCTGTCATAATAAGAAATGTGGGACATTTTTATGATTTTTTAATACTAAAACATGTGTCAACGAAAAAATTCTTACACACACACAAACAAAAATAATTGGGAAACTAAGAAATTTTTGTTAGACTCTTGAAAAAACTGGTAAAATTTGCTTTAAACGGCGCATCACACTTAAAATTTGATGCCTTGTGATCCGATATAAAATACTGCAATGTGTGTATTGTATACAATATATTGTCATACTAACATAGAGACCGTGCTGGTACATTTGGGATCCCCACGCAACATGTGTTTATTATTACTGTGACATTTGGTAAATTATATCACAGTTATAGTTTGGTATACTTTAAGTTGTAGTTGTTGTGTTATTGATCTAGTTTAAAGTATGTTACAGTATTTAGTAAAATAAGAATCGGTAAATAATACCAACATTTTGATTAGTAATAATACAGAGAAAAGTAAAAAAAGGATCGTTTATTTTGTCAGTGTATAATTGTGTGTGGTTGAAATCTTTATATTATTACTAATCAAAATTTTGGTATTATTTACCGATTGTTAATTTTTTTAAATACTGTAACATACTTTAAACTAGATCAGTAATACAACTTAACAACAACTCAAAGTATACCATACTATTAGTGTGATATGCTTTACCAAATTTTACAGTAATTTTTACTATAACATGCTAGTATTAATAAACAAATGTTGCATGGGGATTCAAATGTACCAGCACGGTCTCTATGTTAGTATGACAACATTTTGTATTCAATACACATATAAGTATTAAATACCAATGGTGGCGATAAAAATAAAAAATATGTATTAACAAATAACATTCAGTATTAAAAGTCCAACGAAATTTTCTGAGTGTAAATCATTTTGTTTTGTGTGTATTTTTGATTAGTGTAAAAATATTCAATTACCACAAAACCATTAATATCAATTAATTTTTTCGATTATTTATTGGAATACATACACACTGATGAACAAAGAACTAATTGTGTTGCCTTTATTGCATAGAGTTTAACATACCACCATAACAGTTGATATTTGATATATTGACAAAAGTTTGTCAAACATAAGGGCATCTATTCATCGGGAAACCACACACATACTACTTTTACTTTGCTCTATCTTAAAAAATAAATTTACTTTCTACTCTGATGAATACGGGAAAGAAAGAAAAATATATAAGAAAATATTTTTTATTTTTTTATGTTTTTCTAAATGATTTTTGGATAATCCATACCTGGTTTTTATCACCAAGTTACTCGTATAGTCCATGTGCTCCAGCACTATCCTGATCTCTATTCATCTGTGGCTTCTCTGTTCTATCGTCATAACCTTAAACCCCCTAACGCTCCTAGGGGGAGGGGGGTCATTTTGGAGTGTTACGCCCATGTTAATGGTATAGGAAAATAGCGTTACAGGGGAGGGGTGGGGTCCAAAATTATCAAAATTTGCGTTACGTAATACTTGAACGTTACCTTATTGGCTAATTCTTCGGGTTTTTAAAGCTCAAGGTATATTCTTTTTCCCCGTTAAAAAAAAACAATATACACTGAGATAAATTTTTACATCCACGTGCATGGGTAATTTACTTGCAGCTGCTGCTGATGTGAATTTACACTCGAAGCGTTAATATAAATGCGGTGTGTATTATATTTTTACATCCAGTGTGTAAAGTTTACACCAACGCGTAAATATACTTTTTACCTAAAACCCTTCAATTTATAAAAACAATAGAATAAACATTTTGTTATTTTTCTATTTATGAATAGTGTTTTATGGAAAAACTACGCAACAGAAAAATAAAACGTATATTCGTAATCAGCGCTACAAAAAGTACCAGTATAAAATAGAAACAGAAAACATACACAAGTCTTAACAACTCAAAATTTGCAGGCCAGTGTTACCGCCTAAATAAGTAAAATATTATAAAATGTATGTTTTAAGGATATTGTATTAATCACACTTTTTAAATATTTACTTTTAATCAACACTTACCAATTATTTATTATAAAAAATCTACGTACGCTCTTACAAACGTAAACAATTATAATGGTCGACAGCCACCAGACTTGATGAAGCAGGAGTTCTGGCTTCTCGAGTCACGTGACTAGCTTAACGCCCGCGATGGGCTGGCTTGTACATCAGAAGTGTGATTTTTACACTTCGGGTGTATTGTTGCTAAAGGTATGTTTATAAAAATACACTTTCTTGAGCTCCGTGTGTATTGTTGCAGATGGATGTAAAAATACACACTCTAGGTCAAAATCGCCTCAAGTGTGTAGTGTCACATCAATGTTGATGTACATTTATATAAAGGTGTAAAATTTACACATTTATAGAGTGTATTTTTTTACACCTTTTCAATGTAATTTCTTTCAGTGTAGGTCACCTATTTTAACATTATTCAATATTTCTGAATTTACGTATTACATATACGGTGAATGGTCTTCAACTGGCAGTTGTTTGGCAAAACTGCTAAAGGTTCCGAAGAAAAATAAGATGCACTAGGTTCGACCGACTCTCGGAAGTGCCATGACTTGGTTCGTAGTAATTTCACGGCCATCCGCGAAAAATGCGACGGGTAAATACAGGGACACTTTTCTTGTTTACTTGACAAATACAAACAAGCGTAACTGATGTCGCGTATGTCAGATATGTGATTTATTATGTTTTTTTCAAAGAACTTTTACCTCCAGAAGGAACATGATGAAATCTACCCTATGCTTTGTTTGAAGCGTGAACCAACTACGGTGAGGGGCTGGTGGGGAGTGACTATTGTTTACACTTATTACGCGTAAGGAGAGAGAAGGAATGTGTAAACTCACAGTCTAATGTCGTAAACTTTGTCAAGCAATACATAACCTCAATTTTATTCATAAATAATATGTACAGAATATGTTTTTATTAAAGTGCTAATAAATAAATACGAATGGAAATATGGTTTGTTTAAACTTTAATGTAGGTATAAAGATTTATCATAATGATAAAGTGAAAATTACGCAACATCGCTCTGGTCACGAGAAGGTCAAAACTAGCGATACTTATGTTTACATCAGAAGCAGTATCGCGTACGTTTATGTAAACAAACAAACAAAAAGATGACACCTTCATAAACATTGGTCTGAAATAACTTCTTGAGGTAAAAGTTCTTTGGTTTTTTTTAGATAAGAAAGGGCCATATATAGAACTTTTAAGAATAAAAAGTTTTTAGGTAGATTTTTACTTGGAATTATTAAATTTCACATGTTATTTTAAGTGTAAAAAATTAAATATTAGGAAACTTATATTTTTGCTTAAAAATTAATGGGCAGTTGAATATTATTTTACATTTCTTAAAAATAGAATAAAAAAACTTCAGTCTCGGACACTTAAAACTGGAAAAGTGGGGTTAAGTAAAATTTCATGTTTTCCATAAAATTTAGTTGTGTGAATGTGGATTATTTAAATGGGGTTATGCCTGTTTGAAAAATAAGGTTAGTTTAACCATGTCAAAAGTCATATGTTATTCTATGCATTTGTGTTTAGTAAATACTATTTGGCTTTTGAAGCGTATCTCTATTGTTAATTACTGTATTTCTGCTCTAAAATATCCCTATTCTAAAATGTCTATTATTAAATCCCCTTATCAATATATTTTGTATCTAATAAACTTTTTATTTTTAAAAAACACTACTAATATATTGGTCTCCTACAACTAGGTATTCCTCATAGTTCCTTAATTTAAAAATTATAATTATGGGTTTTACACCAGTATTCTTCGAGTATTCTTGTTTTTTTGCTTTATCCCTCCCAATTTTAAAAAAATAACATTTTTTGACTTTGACATTGATGTGGCAATAACAATATTGAAACTAAATTTATTAACAAGTAAACAAATATTGGTCAAATGAAAGATATTTCACAATGTAATATTTTTTTTATAACCCCACTTTTCCAGTTTTGTTGAAATGAACTGTACCAAAGGACTGCAAACACCGTGTATTTGGCCATAAAAGCTAGAAATGTATCTTATTGGTTTTAATTGGTTCAGAATAGAAAGTTTGTGTTATAATTTTAAGTTAAACAAAGTGGGTATTGTTAATAATAATTTATATGAGGTCTGTAGTTTCAAAACGTACTTTTTAATAAAATCGTCGTTTGTGAATGGGAAGTAAAAGTAAGTAAAAAAATATATGGGCATTGCATTATTGGTATTACACCAAGGTAGAGAAGATTTTTTTATAGTCGAGTGTATTACAAGGGTGCGAGGATATTGTAGTCTTTTCTACTCTACTAGCACATTTTTCTTATTATTTAAACATTTTTATATTAATAATAAAGTAAAGTAAAGGAATTTAATTATTCGCGAAAAAACTAGTATCCTTTGGAATCGCCATTTTTGAAAACAAATGTACAAATTAATTTGTTCACTAAAATTTGAAATAGTATCATTCAAGAAAAAATTATTTTTTCTTCAAGTGTACAAAAATGTTCATATTTTATAACGGAACACACTAGATAGAAGTGATCTATTTTTTTTTACAGTAAAAAATGAGTTCATTATTGTACGCCGTAAAAAAAAGTTAGCAAAACCACCACTGGCGGCAGCACTCTTTGACTTTGATGACAGCCATACTTCAAACTTGTTTATTTATTATGTAAACAGATGGTTGACTCGAGATTCTGTGCAAAACCCTTGTGTGAAATATATGGTTTATACACCTCCAAATCTCTCTGAAATTGCAAATGCCACATTAGACAAGTTACCATCGAAATCGCGAAAAGCGTACGATTTAGCCTACAAAAAAAAATTAAATTGAGCTAAGGAAGGTTTGAGTTTATTTCGAAAGGGTTTTATTGGACTATTTTAATAAAAAAAACATACTTCATTACTGAAAAAATTAAATTCAAAAATTAATATTTAAAAAAAATATATAGGATGGTTAAAGAAAAAATAGTATGTTTCACTCAGAGGAAAAGTGTTTTTTTACTCGTCTGTAGTTTTCGGACTCCGCTTCGCGTCGTCCGTAAAGTCCACAGACCAGTAAAAAAAAGCTTTACTTTTCCTCTTAGTAAAACAATATACTATTTTAGTTATTTTCTGGTAAGGTAGGGCATGAGGTTCCTGGAAGATCAAAGATTGAGTAATTAGACAGTCATTTAAATGAAATTTGGAATACAAGAGCACGCAATCAAAAGAACTGGTTATTCGGGCGTGCTTTTATCCAAACTGAACGTCATAATTATCGAGTAACTAGTGAACAACCTGCGGCGTACCACATGCCTTCCTTTCAGCCAAATTTTAATTTGGGTTCAATTCTAGGTATTTTGTTTATCATCCAATACATACGTTTTTAAAAGTAATTTAAGGTACTATAAAAAAGTATTTGAATATTCAGAAACACTACAATTTTCTATTAATATATACAGGGTTATTCAGAAATAAGTACGAGAATTTTAAGGGGTTGAACCTTTTATTGGCGCATTTTTAAGTTTCGATTTTTGATGCTCAGAACCTGAAATTTTCTGCAGTTTCCTAGAGAACGCTTGGACCTACGGTAGTACATGAAGAGTCCCTTTTTGATTTTTTTTAACTAAAGAATCGTATTTATTGAAAAAACGGACCAACCTTTATGCGAACTTTTTTCATATTTTGCTTTCCCATTTTGAAAATTATAAAAATTTCGGGAAATATTTGTATTCGTGCAAAAATTTTCGATTTTTTTTGCGTATTTTTGCGTTTTATGACGTTTTATGTCGATATAAATCTATTTCGAGCAAAATAAAATTGTCGATTGGTCGTTCTGTCCAGGAAATCTTGTATCCACGATAACTTAAGAACGCTTTAAGCTAGAGACTTGAAATTTGGCATACAGGTATGTTACCAAAGGTTCTCGCTCGGGATTGTTTTTGGTGAACATTGGGATGCGGCATTTGCTACCTAAATAGGGAAAAATACATTTTTTTACCAATTGCTGAAATTAAATCTGATAATAATATTTTTCTAACTCCAACCCCTCAGGGGTGAGGGGGTAAATATTTTAAAATATTTTTTAATATTTTCGTGAAAATTGGTACGTAGGAGTTTTTGGGGTCCACGAATCTGAATAGGTGCTTGATGGGTGGTATTATCCACTGTACGAAGTTCCCCAGCTCTCCTCTAAGCAAAAAAAAAATTACTATTTTTTTAATGGAAGAAATAAATTTAGTATTTATAAGAAGAATAAAAATCAGTAGCTAGAAGAAACACTAATTTCTAAGTTATATAAAACCATAAAATATAATTTAGTAATTTAAGATGTTGGCTGGAGGGGAAATAAAGACTATAAAATATAAGAACTGTTGTTGGTCCAACTATAATGACTTTAGTAATTAGAAAGGTTCGACCTTGATTTTAAAATTAATGTTTATGGCCGATGAAAAATAGCAATTACCCCCCTGAAATACGCAGAGGGTCAAATCTACCTACCTATGGAAGATTAAGAGATTTCCTGTTTTTCTCGACATACTGTTACTTTTTTCTCAGATACACACAGAAAAATGTTTCCCTTCATACCCATTTTTCCGCGATCGATTGCTGCTGCAGCTCACAAAAAAGAAATTCAGTAACCAACAGGGATTTTATATATCGATTTGTATATATTTTGAGTACATAATTTGTTAACCACGTCAAGTTTTTAAGAAAATTTTCCTAAAGTTGCCAAAAATTACAATTTTCTAGCATTTACGCGATAGAAGAGTATAATACGTTAGTTTCGAATTTTTCAAAATCGCCAAAAAACGACAAAAAATTCTTGGATACAAATGTGTAAACATCTATGTTTGAAAATCTGTTTTAAGAGTACACTTTTTGAGGACCGTAGCTAACTTAAAAGCGATTGGTTAATATTTTTGTATGCAAACTTTTTTCTACAGTTTTTAATGTAGAACCGCCATACAGTATTGAAATTTTTGTGTTTTTTTAGGGGCCCTCCTTAAAAGACGTCCGAGGTTGGGGGGCCGGGGGGTTACCAAAATTACATAAAATGATCGCCTTTATCAATGTTAAGGCATGAGGGTTCCAGAGATATTAAATAAAAACTACTTTTTAGATTTACCCTTCGGAGGGTCGTTGCTCCCTTTGGGCTCTTTTCCGGATCAACCTTTATATGAACCTTTTTTCATATTTTTGGACCTAGAATCACCTTTTAAAGTTTTGTAACTTATTTCCAAATCACGCTGTATAATAAAATGAGGATCATTACATATCTTCACGGCTTGTTTGTATTTACCTTTTCAAAGTCGGATTCGTAATTCTCCATCGAAATATCCGAGTTTCATTCTAGAGGTTGATCATCTCAGGGTCATTCCGTTGTTACGTACGTTACACTCGTATATCGTCCACTAAAGGCTCTAGTTGTCTAACTCCAAATTTTTCAAAAATGAGATTTTTATCAAATTTGCTTCATTATCTGATTACCAACATACTTCAAAAAAAAAGTTGCATTAAACCAATATCAGCCTCAAAAAATGCAAAAATGTAAATATTTTAAGTCGCTAAGTGTCTAACTCCATCATATGATTGTGAGAAAACAATTAAATGAGAACTGTCACTAAAGTCAAACTATTTCTCGACAACAGGGGATCCCGTTTCAAATATTTGTTAATTTACTGTTTGATGATAATTATAATTATTGCCATTATTAATGTATATATATTATGCCTACCTAGTAGTAATATTATATATTAAATATAAAAATATAATTTTTTTGTAATAATATTACGCGATATAATACGATAGGTATCCTCTTTTATCTTCCCTTGGAGTTAGACCATTAGTGAATTTAGATTTTGTGGTTAAAATTTAATTTTCAAATAATTTATATAAAATAGATAACAATTAAAAGTTTTAAATACATTAACACATTTCAAACATTTTTACCTGTGAACAAGCTAGTTTTAAAGTTCTAAATTGCTATAATTAAGTTTTAAATCGTTTTTTACGTCTCCTGAAAAATATGACGTTTTGGAGTTAGACCGTTAGAGCCTTTAGATGACGATATCTTAATTTAGCTCTCAGGAAAATACTCGATAGTTCATTCATTTGTATTTCAAGTTATAATCCTTACAGGAAGTTTTTTACATCTTTTAGTTTACGAATGAATTTAATAATCAAGTAGATGAACCGTTGCAAGCACCCTGTCAAAACATCGGCACTATTGTACACTAGAGCCATCTAGTTTGCAAATTTCAAACTAGGTGTTTTGTTTGATTTTAAATTCTGTATCTTTAAAAAATTATATTCTAGCAAAAAACTGTATATAACGTTTATTATTATTATTATTAATTGATTTTTAAATCGAAATATGTAAAAATGTACAGGGTGTTCCATTTAAAAATCGATCATTTCCGGTGAAACCGCAAGTGTCAAAAAATGTTTAACCATGTCAAAAAATCCTAAATTATACATAATATAGCTCCTTCAAATTTCACGATCCTACATAAAAAAGTAAAAAAGTTAAGGGGGGTGAACCACCTTCCTGAAGCACCAGGTATAAAATAATATTTTTGCACGACCAAGACTAAAACCTAATTTTACGCTTTCATTTTCGGGACTAAACTTGCCGTTTTTCTCCCTAGGGAATAAAAATCACGGCAACCTTGATAATATTAAAATATTATACTTACTATGTGCTTTGCTGGTTTAAAAATTAGGTTTGGTGGTGTTTTGTAATAAATTAGCGATTCAAACCAATTTATTTGATTTTAACAGAGAAAACCTTTAAAAATAACATTGTTATAACAATTTATACATAACTTAAAATTTATCATCTTCGTCCATTTTTTTGACGTTTGTGTCAACCATATTAAAAAAAAATTGAAATCGCGATAGCCATGAAACTGACTTCGCAATTTACAGGCATCTTGATTAAATTACGAAAATAAAACAACCGATTTTAGACGCGTGGTTTTTAATTTTAATTTTATCTACCTACCTAAATTATGTTTGGTCCTGCAAAAAATAGTGTATATACCTCAGGACTAAACTTGGCTGTTTTAGTCCCTTGCATTTCTTCTAAAACAGCCAGTTTAGTCCCTTGGTATATAAATTACTATTATTTTTTTATGCTGTGGTAGCAGTTGGCGCGGAATGACCCCTCAGCTCTTCTTATATTCTGTGTATAATACACAACTTAATTGACCGAGGGACCACCGTGACTGCTGTGCGCCGGACTCGTGGAGGATCAAAAAACATAATAGATAAATCAAATATTTTCAGAAGGACTTTGAACAATTTGGTTTTATAACTCAGATTAAAAAAAAATATATATTAAAAAAATTTGACAAAAACAATATTTGTTAATCAGGCAATTATTGCCTGATTTTTTTGTAGTACATAGTTTTTTTTTTAATTTTAACTCCCCATATTTTTTTTTGTTTTGGAGAGAATTGGTAGAATTGATCCTTATAATAAAAGTAATTTTTCCTAAAAAAGTTACGTTAACCAGAATTTTCTTTCACCTTTTTTCGATTTTTTTAAAAGTTTAACCCCCCATAACTTCTTTGTTTTTGGGGGGATTACTTTCAAAAACAATAGGGATCTTTTTTTTAAATTTAGGCGGATCACCATCGTTTGTTAATTTAAATATTGTAAACTTTATTAAATAAATTTGATTTGATTTGAAATCTTCCCCTCGTAGAACTTGATTTTTCCTGAAAAAGTCGATCGGATTATTCGTTCTTAAGTTATTGTGTTCACAAAAATCGTTACATCGGAAAGACCGACATTTCATAAAAAAAGTTACTTATTTTTTCATGAAACAAATTTATATCCAAGATTTTTTTGACTAGTACGATTTTCAAAAAAGTTCAAAACTACAGTATATTATTGTATTAAATTAAACAACAGTTTATTATAACAATAAAATCGTTTATTGAAAATTATTGCAGAGTTTCTGCATTTTTTGTACATAAGTGTGAGATATAAATAAAATTCTATACATATTTAAATTATTTAACAATTTATACAAAATTTATACCTACACAACATTCAATTACACATATAAAAGTACATATAGGCAGTGTTTTTTTTTAATCTTATTTTAACAAAACAATAATAATATATTATTAATAACGATCACAAATTTTGATATGAAATTTTTAGTAAAGGTTACCTACGTGAGTCCTATTAGGGAGATAAGAAAATATATCAGTAGAGTTTTAAATTAAAATCAATATAATTATGAGTAGGGTAGGTTCACCTGTAATGGACCAGTGCCAATGTCAGATACTAGACCTCAAACATTAGACAAAAATGATCAACTGTCTTTTTTATATTAGATAATTCTATTATAGTATATTAGAGTACTAGTTTCATAACATACTAGTACTCTAGAAAACTCGCCGCAAGCGGCTCATTTTCTAAACTTGTACTCGTGCGCTAAAAACGTATGTTATGAAACGAGTGCTTTATACAATTTTTTCTATTTTGCTCTAAAATTTAAATAAAACTTACATTTAAATTGATGACTGATTTAGGGATTTTTGTTTTTGATTGGCATTGCAGTTTACACCATGTTTAAAATTCTAAGAACAAATTATATTTTGATATATTTTATAGTCATCTCTTCTCTTTTTTACTGCAATTAATCAAGCCACAATTTTAACATGGTAAAAATAACCTAAACACAAAATTTTGTAGAAAATTCAACTTTAAAGCGACATTGACATTTGCACGGAAAACGTCAAGCGCTAGCCCAGGTCTGTTGCCAACCCAAAAGAACAAAAAGTACAGACCTCTTATGGGCGTATAAGAACACGCAAAATGCGTGTGATTATGAGCTTATAAGAGTCGCAAAATAGAAAAAAGTATATAAACCTACATATGGTCCATATTTTTCAAAATCTATTTACATTATTTAAGTAGTTTTTTACATAATTCTTTAAGAAGTTGCACGTCCGTATGAAGCATAAAAATAAATTAAAGCAAAATACAGCAGCAAGCGCCTTCTTTGGTTTAAAAAATTCTGATTTTCCCCAAAAAATCGGGTTATGGTAAATGAATTTAAAGCCATAGATACTATACAGTTGAATGATGTTCCTCAAAAAATATTTACATGTAAAATTAAGGAATTTACTATAGTTTAAAACATATAAACCGTGCTTAATACTGTTTACTTTATATTACAAAGTCTATAATTACAAAATATCTACATTTTTTTGTACAAATTTTAAAATAATTCAAAATTATATTATTCACCTTTAAAAAAAATTTCGCTTTCATCTTTTAGTTTTGTAGGATTGTGTATATTTAATACTCTTCTCTCTAGAATACGCATACCGTTAAAATAAAGTATCGCCAACATCTCGTTTTGTTTGTAAACAAATAGTAGGTATATTCAGGCCTGAACAATAACAATTACCAGTAACTGGTATTGTTGTCTCTATTACAACAAAGATGTGCGAGTAAGACAGACGAATGTGTATGTTGCCGACGTTTTTGTCAGTTTTAACTAATAAAATGCCTATTCTAGAGAGAAGAGTTATTAGTTCGTTGAATAGCACTGATGTTTTGTAATGTTTCTAGATCTCTTATTTTCTCTGAAAACTAGAACATGAAGGTATCTTATTTTTGAAAAAGTAATGTTACCATACGTTTAGTTCACCAGACAAATAATGTTTTTTACCCATTACTTAAAAGCTAGTAAAATAAATTAAAATTTTGTTATCAAAGTCTTTGTAGAGCTTTGTAAAAAAACTTTAGTTCCACTTCTAGGTTACTGAAAAATGTTTTTCCGTTACTAAGAAAAAGGTGACGAGTTAGAGTCCATCGCCAAGTCATAAAAAATATTATTTGTCGTACTATTTAAAATCTTATTTTGACATCCTGTATATAATTACGGATCTAGCTAGTATTTCCGGCAAAAAGAATTAAGTAAAAGAAGCTGGATCTAGGTTTAAACTAAAGTTTAAATGTCTTATCGGCAAGTGATTTTATAGGAATTTTGTAACATTTAAAAAAAACGAACTAATCTAATGTAAAATGCACTCTATTTTATTTACTTTGGTTAATGTATATGGAAATATTTGAACTATTTCCTTTTACAAAAGTGGCAAGCAAAGTGGTAATACAAGAGGATCTGGCGTCAGGTATGGACTATTTTTGTAATGGGACTATAGAGAACAGTTACAAGCTAAAAGTTGAGATTTTGGCGTTTTGGCTTCACTATACTTTTAAAAATAAGTTAAACCCAAGTTATCAACACAAGCAATCTAATAATAGATGGTCTGTAAACTTGGACAACTTATTTTCTTTCCGTGTCTTTCCGTGTCAATACTTTGGATTATTTTGAGGTAAACCAAGTAAAACTTGTTGAACTGTCAAAGAGTGAACGCAAATTTAGCCTGTTTATGAAACACCTGTAACTTCGATTGAAATTAATAAAATGTAACGTATAATTGCTCAAAATTTTTGTCTGGTCATGAACTTGTTCAAATAGCAAGATTTATTGTTCTAGAACATCCCCTTAAACAAGGGGTTAACTATGGGTACTTGAATTTTATACTCTAAACTTTCTCACATTAAACATAACTGGCTGGATGCCTTTAACTCGATTGTTCTTGAGATACTTTATGATTTACTACTTTTTTTGGTACTTGGGGTTGTTTAACCCTCTTTTTGGTGGTGGATTTTCATCAAATCACGTGTTTTTTATGTTTCATATTACAGAAAAATGTTTTTTAAATTGATAGAAATATTGTTTTGAATTTTTTATTTTTCAACCCCTTTTTTGCGGTCACTCTTTTAACTTCTTTGTTATACACAACGCCCTATTAAAAACTTAACATACCTGAGATCCAAAACACGAGTTTTCAAGCTCCTTTTCTTTCAGTTTTTCACACATTACCATTACCCTACAGTAACAGCTCAAGCGTCACATATATACATATACAATAGTACATAAATAGTTACGAGGTAGTTTCAGAAATATTCACGCCGTTTTTCCTCATCACGTGACTACAGAAATAAGTATCGATAACACAAACAACGAATTAAGCGCAGTTAAAGTCCTGCTGGAACCGCTTAAAATAACGGTGGGTATCACTTCCACACTGTTTTTAGGCACGTGCTGTTTAGTAACGTTTTGGTGCGAATTTGAGTGTTTGTGGAAGCAGAGTTTATCCATATTTCTTCTTATCGCGTGGCAATCGTAGTCTTCTAAGCCATCGCACTTGCAAGTGGTCAATTTAGCAGCTTTTTCTTGTCTTCTAAGGATGTTGATCGAGTTGTTGCACCGGGGTGTGCATTTTTTGCCGTGGAACATGGCTTTGCAGTAACGGTGGTAATAGTCCAAAGCTGTGGAACACAGGGCGTCCGCGGCGCAGATCC
The DNA here is from genome assembly GCA_958510825.1 of Brachypterus glaber. Taxonomy (NCBI): domain Eukaryota; kingdom Metazoa; phylum Arthropoda; class Insecta; order Coleoptera; family Kateretidae; genus Brachypterus; species Brachypterus glaber. The sequence continues at coordinate 44,109,390 of OY294049.1, read as the reverse complement.
ATTCTGCAACCCTGCACGACACCACGGCTTGATTGATGGACTTCATCACCTGCGGACGGCAGATATCGGAACGTTGTTTCTGGTCCTCGCAGTAGTCGTCACTGCACTCACACTGTAAATAAAAAAACAAGGTTAAATGGATTTCTAGATGGATAGCAAAAATTTTAAAACACTGTATCTCTGAAACTAATATCCTACGACAATGCTATTTAACTTTACAAGAACTTTCGTTCTGCGATAAATATTGAGTTATCGCCAAAATGGTTAGTTTTTGCCCCGTCTCTTAGCCCCCCTTAAGCCTACCCCAGTTCTCACCCCTCCATTATCATCAACAACACAAAACAGGCGAAAAAACCGACCTAAACCAAAGAGTTAGGTATGTTACGTCAGACGTATAATAGTTATTTATGGTACTAGTGGGTAAAGTAAGATATTGCCAATGAGTGCCATACATGGTTTTATCCAATAAATAGCTTAGGAATTCATATTTTTATTAAATATTTTAATGACATTTACAAGAAAATAATTTGACAAGTGACAGTTGAGTAGGTAAAATAAATAATTATCCACTCAATAAAGTAAAAGCCACGCGGGGGTTATTATTGAGTTTATCTATTTAAAATAAAGCTGTAATTGTCTTATTATCTGTATGTATTGGATAAATACTATTTATACGTCCTACGGTTGGACTTTTTTGTTAAATAGCCAGTTTACGTAGAAAATGCGATTTGTACGTCCGACGTACAAGAAGCTAAGAGTACGTCCCTGATTCTTATTAATAAGAAAATATTGGCTGATTTTTAGAGTTTTTAAAGCTTTTAATGCACACTTTTCGTTAGAATTGTATTCTCCCCGTTAAAATGGGGGGCTACGACTCCGTATTAGCAGAAACATCAAACAGGTAAAAACCGACTTAAACGAAAGAGTGAGGTTATGTTACGTCGGACCTCTAAGTAGCCAGTTTGATTTCATGTGACATAAACTGCAAAGGCCCTGGATCGTTCGGTAAAAGAATGTATTAAATTGGATACTTATTTTCTGTTCAATAACATTTATTTAATGAAATTTAATGGACTGGAATGGAGCTCTCTACAACTAGAATTATGAAACAAAAGACGTCTACCCTATCTCTATCTCATTTGTGCTACTCTTTCCAGCCAACCAAATAAATACTGTATTTGTTTTTCATACAACAAATACAGTATTTATTTGGTGGGCCGGAAAGTGTAGCACTGAGCGGCACGAACGAACATAGCTAATGTGAATCTGTAGAATAAGATAATTCTACTAAAATTTAGATGGCGCCAGTAATTTCTTTAATAAAAATAATATAGTTACACTTTTCGCCCGGCCAAGTAAATATTGTATTTGTTCAACAAAGAACAAATAAAGAATTTGTTTGGTTGGGTGGAAGTGGGAGTGTATGTATGTCTTCTATCCTTTTTGGGTAGAACTTTTGTCCCTGTCTAATCTAACGGGAGAAATCGCCATTTAATGACGAATATTTATGCTAGCAAGTCCAAACTAAGTTTCGAACGATAATAACTTAATAAATATTTATTTATGTCGCAATCATATTTTATGCAGATAAGTTTGTGGTCAGTCATTATAAAATTAGCGATGTCCAATTAAAATCAATTGAATTCAATTACAGATGTAAAGTTAATCGAACCGTAATTTCAATATTACTTTGGTCATTAAATATTCCAACTGTTCCGGTTAGTGGGAATTATTTTAACCGCATTTTATACGAGATTTTGCATTCCCCAGTAGCTTTAGATAAAATGCTGCTGCAAAGTAAAAGATTATATTCCCTGATTTAAAAAATCTGAAACGGATAACCTTTTTAGATAAAATCTTGAATTTTCCGGATGTTTGGCAAAACAAGGCAAAATAGGGATTATTTCTCCGAAAGTGATAGTCCTGAAAAAAATGACTGATGATGATTTTATAGGAAATCCAAAGCAGTTTCTAAATGTGTAAGTATTTTTGTTGAACGATTAATAATAAGCGATTTACCACCAAAAAGAATACTGAAGTCTTCACAGAAAAAAAAAGATCCTTTGAACCAAGGAAATGTCTTCCGATATGTTTAAATCCACATTCTTTTGTTTCAAGGCTACCATTTCTTTGAACCAAAGTCAATGTCCTTGAATAAAGAGCACGGGATTTTGAATGAAGATCCACGCTTTTAATTCAAGGACATTGACTTTGGTTCAGAGAAATACTAGCCTTGAAACAAGAGAATATGGCTTTAAACATATTGAAAGACAGGTCTTTGGTTCAAGGAATCCTTTTTCTGTGTATTTTGTCTGTCTGCAGACTGCAGAATTCTAATTTAGGATTTTTTTGTAGTGTATGTAGGGTATATTACAAAAAAAGTATCCTCATCATCTGGCATTAATCCAACGACATTTTTAAAGAGCATGCCATGAAATGGTTTCAAAGTGAAAATAGACTTTGTCAGAAGACAGATTGATGTTTTAAAGGAAAACATTTCTTATTTTAAAAAAATAGAATTAAAAAAGAGTACAGTGCGTGCATTAAGTCTGGAATCACCCGAATAACTTTTTAGTTACAAGTAAAATACAAAAATCCTCAGACAGGTCGATTTATATTTTTAATTCTGCAAATTTTGGTCTAAAAAAAGTTATCAAAATTGGCACCCCCTTGCACCCTCACCCCCCAACTTTTTTTTCAAATAGCAACCTACCCCTTGTGATACATCATTGGAAAGGTAATTTAATAAGCTTTCCAACAGTGTATGATAAAGCCTAATTTGTTAAAGGGTCTATGAAAAAACGCATGTTTTATTTAAACATTGTTTGTGTGAAATATTACGCATAATATGGTAATTGTTGCCCTATTTCCTACTTGGCACCTTCCTGAGAATCTAAATAAGGTTGTTTTAAACTTATTGTACCCTGTTGAAAAATGCAATTTTTTTTCTTTTTATTGACCAATTTTATGTTTACTATTTAATCGATTTTAATCCCGTTTTTTTACTGTCCACTGTCAAAGAGCTGAAGGACATCAATTTGAACATTTATAGTGAACTAAAGTTATACTTTACATGTCTTTATAATAAACTAAATTGTGCATTTTATCATTAGCCCTTTACCAAATTATTTTTATTATACACCGTTGGAAAGCTTATTAAATTACCTTTCCAACGAAGTGTCACAAGGGGTAGGTTGCTATTTGAAAAAAAAAAAAGTTGGGTGGTGAGGGTGCAAGGGGGTGCAAATTTTAATAACTTTTATTACACCATAATTTGCAAAATTAAAAATAAAAATCGACCTATCCGAGGGTTTTTGTGTTTTACTTGTAACTAAAAAGTTAATCGGGTGATTCCAGACTTAATGCACGCACTGTATATTATTATCTACTTTTTTTAGCGATCTAAATTCCATAAAAATAAGTCCTATGGGAACGTTCAAGTATTACGTAACGCAAATTTTGATCATTTAGGACTGTTAAAAAAGTGAAGTCATTTTTACTTAACAAGTAGCCTTGACCTAGTAGTTGGATCCCTATCTAAAATTCGACTCTTTCACCAAATAGAGCGAAAAGTAAAGTTTTTCGTGACAGGTGAGAATATTTCGCCGAGTGCGTAAAATATTACACGAGTAAAATACACTACGAAAGTAAATCTCACTTACGTTCATTAGAGCTTTTCCCTCTTCAGTAGATGTGAGTGCAATGAGCGAGTGTTGGCAAACTTCTGGGCAGGACTTGGCGGGGGGGCCCTGCAGGACCGCGGAACAGCCCACGAGGTAGTTCTGGAGGGCCATACCGCAGCCCACTCGGTAGGCGCATTTCATTCTCGCCTCTTCGCACGGGATCGCCCCTGTTGCAGACATTATCGCCGCTAATGATAGAGCAAAAAACCACATGCCGCCTGAAACAAAAGAAATACGGTGTAAAATTTTCAGAATTCTATAATACAACAAATATTTTTCTAAAAAAATTCTCGGACAGATGGATTTTTATTTTCAAGTATGGATTTTATATATCATATAAATCAAAACCAAATTTTAAACAAGTGTTTTGGGGGATTACTCAGGGGGGTTTTTCTTATTTTTTCTCGACTGTCAAATAATATTATATTAAAGTACTAGTTTTATAACATACGTTTTTAGCGCACGAGTACAATTTCTAAAGTACTAGTGCGCTAAAAACGTATGTTATGAAACGAGTGCTTTATACAATTTTTTCTATTTTGCTCTAAAATTTAAAAAAATTACATTTAAATTGATGACTGATTTAGGGATTTTTGTTTTGGGTTGGCATTACAGTTTACACTATGTTTAAAATTCTAAGAACAAATGATATTTTGATATATTTTACAGTCATCTCTTCTTTTTTCACTGCAATTAACCAGTCCACAATTTTTACACGGTAAAAAATAACCCAAACACAAAGTTTTGTAAAAATTAAACTTTAAATCGACATTGACATTTGCACGCAAAACGTCAAGAAATAGGCTTTTGTATGTTGCCAACCCAAAAGAAAAAAAAGTAGAGACCTCTTATGGGCCTATAAGAACACGCAAAATGCGTGTGATCATGAGCTTATAAGAGTCGCAAAATAGAAAATAAATATTTAAATTCAAGTGGTAACCTTGTCCGACAAAAATTTTCGTGCAATACCGTTGTCGGATGCCCTAAAGTTAAGGGTTGGTTAAAAAAAAGCCCCACTACCGAGAATTTTCTTATGTAAGAAGTTGTTTGACTGGACATAATGAACACATATACAAAGTCTCAACGGTGAGGTAATAAAAAAAAATCTACTGGGCGTGGGCTTCCGGACTATTATCAAAATTTTCGTGAGGAAGTACCGTACCTTTTTCAGTTTATTAGTTTACTCAAAGAAAATCTTCACGTGACAATAAATAAAAGGAATTTTAATAAGCTTATAAATTGTTTACTTTTCGTAAAGCACAAGCAATTAAAAAATATTTAAAACGTCTATTTAAATTAATAATTATCTAGAATGTAGTTCATGAACTCGAAACAAGTAAACACTGTTTCTTTAAAATGACCTTAAGAAATTTAAAAAGTCAGATAAACAATATCTCGCTTTCTTGTCTAAAATATTTCATTTATAGTTGTTGAATAAATAAAATTAAATAAAAAATGGAAACAATTTAAAAATTCTAAAAAATAAAAACAAATAAATAAAAATTGAAGAACATTTTGTCTTTATATTAAGATTTAGTCAGATCGTCTGAGAAACAGATAGAATAATTGATAGACATACAGACAGGCAGAAGGACTAACAGACAGACCGACCAACAAATATAATTTCTTTTCTTTTTTGTGAAAAAAAAACAATAAAAAATAGTTTTTTTTTTAGTTTACTAACTTATATTTATCTGTTAAGAAAGAAAAAAGAAAAAGATGAAAATTCTAGATGCCTACTTACCGAATTTTAACATCTTTGACTTACTGAAGTAATATTTGAAATGAATAATCACAAAAAAAAATTGCAAGTATATCACAAAATTTATGATTATTGGTACAAACGTAAGTTAAAGAATACGTGACAGCGAACATGTAGAACATATTCGATTTTATAGTAATATTATACCGGGTGTTTTTTTTTAACCTGAAACTTTCAAATATCTCGAATACTAGAAAAAAAAATGTCCCACAAAAATTGTTTTTTTATTTTTTTTTTACTTTTATTTAATTTTCCACAAAAAAATAATAACACAGCCACTCAAAATTAAAAAAGTTGGATCTCCGACGGACTCGACTAGTCAATGGAGCTCTCTACAACTAGAATTATGAAACAAAAGACGTCTACCCTATCTCTATCTCATTTGTGCTATACTTTCCTGCCAACCAAATAAATACTGTATTTGTTTTTCATACAACAAATACAGTATTTATTTGGTTGGCCGGAAAGTGTAGCACTGAGTGGCACGAACGAACATAGCTAATGTGAATCTGCAGAATAAGATAATTCTACTAAAATTTAGATGGCGCCAGTAATTTCTTTAATAAAAATAAATATAGTTACACTTTTCGCCCGGCCAAGTAAATATTGTATTTGTTCAACAAAGAACAAATACAGAATTTGTTTGGTTGGGTGGAAGTGGGAGTGTATGTATGTCTTCTATCCTTTTTGGGTAGAACTTTTGTCCCTGTCTAATCTAACGGGAGAAATCTCCATTCCTATGTATTTTGAGTCGCTGAATCCGAATCTGAGGTCGTATTTTTAAAGTTACCTCACATTTTCAACATAACCTCAAAAAACATACTTTCACAATAATATATGTTAGTCAAAAATGGCTAAAAAAAGCGTACTTTAATATTAATTTGTAGCAATTCCTAGGATCTTTACAATGGTTGGTTTACCCCTCGTAATGAACAATTGTAAATGACTCCAATCTTTTTTAAATATTCAATTTTTAAGCGTATACTATGTACGTGAATATAATTCCTACAGGTTATATTTCAGACTTCCTTTTATGGGTACAGAACGTGCCAATTTAACTAAATTGTTTATAAATACCGGCTAATTAGCAATCAATCAGAATCTTCATTATAAATCTGGTTTATGAGTTGCAAACAGACATGACAATTTGTAGTAATTGAAACGATGACGTACGTTTCTGTTCATCTGGAATTAATAATGTTTAAGATTTGCTTTAAAATGTTACTTTGGCCCAAAAGGGAGCGTTCAAGTATTACGTAACGCAAAATTTGGCCATTTCTGACCCCCCCCCATGTAACGCGGCGTAACATTTTCGATACGCGGTAAATGCCCATGTCCAGTTTGTGCACCATTTATACCCGCGCTGACTCGTCATTTTGAATAGGATAGTTTTAAAATTTCCACAATTGCTAAAAATCGTCCTAGGCAAAAAATTCTTGAACAAAAACGTGTTTCGTGAAAAAAAAAATAAACCAAGAAAATGTCCGTATGTCACGTTTTTATTCACGCGATAACTCAAGAACGAATTATCCGTTAACTTCTTTGAAAGGAAGATGTTATTTTGTATGGTATTGAAAAATGTACTTTTTTGGTTTATTCTTCATACACTGACACTAAATTAGCATATTCTACATATTGTACGATGATTAGAAAATAGATTGATGGAATAATAACGTAAATTATATTGAACACAAGAAAAACGTCAAATTTTTAGGTTACAATTACAACTTAAGGTCTATCCAGAGACTCGCATAACAACCATTACAAGATACATGACGACACATGAAGCCAATCCTGGCATCGCATGCGAGTCTTTGGATATGCCCTTTCCAGGAAAACAGTACCGATATCTGTTAAATTTTTGATACACTACGATTTATGCATAATTATGCTATTTATGCGCTCTGTGGTGTAAAACGGGTTGCGTCCCTTACTATCTTGCATAACTGAACGGAGTATAGAGAGAAATTATTGTGGTTGTCTTAAAATTTTAAAAAAAAATCGCAAAATGAGATAAAACACTTTTGCACTAACTTTTGAACTACATCTACTTTTAACTCTTGTGTTTTTGCCTCAAACCTGTCGTAAGTGTTCTTTTTAAATTTAAATTTGTCTACTTTGAAGTGACATATGGAAACTATAATTTAAAAATGTGTAATTTAAGAAATACGAAGATATTGGTTCATAAAGTTGACAGACAAGGGTAAATATAGATTTTTTTCACATTTGGCATACATACTTAAGTCTTAAGGGTGCCCTGATTTACTTTGTAAATGGACACCAAATGTGTTTAGAATGCGTCTGAAGTACTGTTATTTTTGGAACCAAAAAAAGAATAAATTTTTATTGCTATAGTCGTCTAGTCTGTAGTTTATCAACAAAATGAGTTTAGTAGGAATTTTAAACGATAGAATTTTATATATTTTACCCGACTACAGCAACGCGGAAAAAGGGTTATGTTTTTAACGTGTTGGTATGTATTTATGTATTTTATTTATTTATTCATTAATTTATTTATAATCTTTAGAGGACAATTATATTAAGATGTTTTATACGACAGTGTCCATCAACCATAAATTTCAGTGCTTCAATGGAGCTCTCTACAGCTAGAATTATGAAACAAAAGACGTCTACCCTATCTCTATCTCATTTGTGCTACACTTTCCAGCCAGCCAAATAAATACTGTATTTGTTTTTCATACAACAAATACAGTATTTATTTGGTGGGCCGGAAAGTGTAGCACTGAGCGGCACGAAAGAACATAGCTAATGTGAATCTTTAAAATAAGATAATTCTACTAAAATTTAGATGGCGCCAGTAATTTCTTTAATAAAATTAATATAGTTACTTTTCGCCCGGCCAAGTAAATATTGTATTTGTTCAACAAAGAACAAATACAGAATTTGTTTGGTAGGGTGGAAGTGGGAGTGTATGTATGTCTTCTATCCTTTTTGGGTAGAACTTTTGTCCCTGTCTAATCTAACGGGAGAAATCGCCATTCCCGTTTATTTCCTTTCCCAAGTAACACAGTAGCTGTAAAGTATCTCTTACCGCTCTTTCGCAGCAAAATAGCAGCCATATTGATGCAATTTTGCTGCGAAAGCCCAAATTACTGGGTCAGTTTTAACGATCAAGGAATCAAAAGATTCTTCTGGATCACGCGAGTGACAGGCTATACAGGGTTATTTAGAAATAAGTTGAGAAATTTAAGAGTTGATTCTACGTTAAAAAATATGAAAAAAAATTCCTAAAAAGGTTGGTCCGGAAATGAGTCCTAAGGGCGCTACGGCACTTTAAAATTGTAATAAAAATAAGGTTTTTAATTAATAACTCTTGTTCCCTTTAAGCTAGAGCGAGGAGCTTTTGCATGTATACTTTTTTACTTAGTTTTAAATGAAGAATCGCCCTGCAGCATTAAAATTTTATTGATGCTTTTTTTGTTCCCGATTCAATATGTCCATCTTCGAAGGGCCGCAGCTCCCTTAGGGCTCATTTCCGGACCAACCTTTATAGGAACTTTTTTTCATATTTTTTAACGTAGAATCACCTCTTAAATTTCTCGAACTAATTTGTGAATAACCCTGTATAAAAATTAAGGTTTCGATAATGTTGAATCATCAGAAATTTAAGAGAAAATCAAAGAAATCTATAGATAATAATAATAATTCGTTATCAGACTGATTGAATTTAATTATAACTATTTATTCGCCCACGTTTCGTTTTTCTTTATTAAAAAATAGTTTTGACGATCGTTGTCATCAGGAGTTTAACAAAAATAGCAGAGAAACCTAAAGATTTTTATTTTGAAAGATGGACGTTTTTAGTTCATTCCAAGAATTTCGTTTAAATAAATTGGTTTGTTTGCTTTGCCTAATTAACATTATGGCCTTCTTCCTGGCTATAATTACTGTAACATATGTTAATTAATTTTTACACACAACATATCTAATATTTTCTCGATCTTTAAGTTGAAAAAATAAATGCGGAACCGAATTTTTCACGTATATCAATTTTTATTACTAAAAAAATATACATAAAAGCTCGTTAAATTACTTCAAAGGCCACAATTTTTAATTAAAAGAAATATAAATAAATAAATAAACAAAACTCACTGGAGAAAAGTAATTTAAGAAAATCAGGATAAAAGGCACAAAAATAAAAAAAATGAGCTGAAGCGGATACCCTTTTTAGAAGGGTGGCAATATTTTTAAATGTCTATAATTCGGAAAGTAATACACGGAAAGAAATTAGTGGGCTCTGCGCTATACATTATAAGATATTTGGTAACAGTGGCAAATTATAGTGATTTAAGCTATAGATTATAAGGGACACAATAACTAATAATGTGAAAAATAAATTGGAAACGATTATATATATTACAGACACGATTATATTTATTACAGGCACTATTATAAATTTACAGAAATTTTATTATATTATAAAAATTATTAGCACGGACAATAATTAAATCTATTTAAGCTATAAATGCCATACTATTTGTTATATTTTATTATTCACTAAACAATTAAAGTATTTCATATAAATTTTTACACTGACTGCCATAATTGTAAGAGAAAGCCTTGTATTTATATAATAAGCGATTATAATTTGCTTGGTATGTGTGTTATAGCGCTCCTAGCTATAATTTTTTTTCCGTGTAGTCCTACGACAAAAAATGATTTAAAATGTTTTTGTAGGAAATTTAAAATGCTTTTTAACCGTAAAAGAATTTTTATCCTACACATAATATTAAGGGAGTTATCGATAAAAATATTCGTTTTTGACTCATTTGCCACCCTTACCCTGCAGTAATGTAAAGTCATCATGATCGCAAGTTATGAGGGTCCTGAATTGGTAAAAAAAAAATGGTTTGGATATTATGTTCTAAAGTTATAATCAAACAGACAAACAGATCAACCGAGTTATAACAACCACTTTTTTACATTTTCTCGATGTTGAATTTAAAGTTTTAAATGGATTTTTAGTTCTGTTTATTTTGTTTATCCACAGGGATATTTAAGTAATTATTTGGTTCATCTTAGTCCAGAAATTATCTATACAGGACTCGTGGACTCCCTGTGTTTTCTTTGGCGGCTCATCCTTTATTTAACGAGCTGTAAAGTTTCACTTTACATTAAATTATTTGATAGAAAGATCATTTTATTCTGTTAAGGCCTGTTTAGCTTTTTAAGACTTTAAAATTAAAGCAATTTGTCTTTATTGTAGCTTGGTGTATCACTGACATACCCTTATGTACTAAATGTATCACTTGTGCACAATTGTGGTCAATAAATATTATTATTATTAACAACTTACTTCAAGTTGGTCCTGTCACATGGTATTCTAACTCCAAATGTGTAAGAAATCCGTTTAAGGAATGTCACAAAAAATCACAAACTCCAACAACCGAATCACAAACACAAAAGTTCAAAAATCGGAAAAATTGGAAGCGCGAAAAAGATTTTTCCGCGAAATCTACAAGAGCGTGTTCGAAGCGGAAAAGACGCCGATGTAAACCTCTTAGCGTTCAGGACTGGATTGAAGAAATTAAGTTGTGTTCCGTGGAGGCTGACAGGCCGGAGCTTTGAGTACCTGAAAACATATACACTCCTCTCTCTCGCTCTCTGAAAGGAGGCTTGACTATTCTCTTTTTTTGGAACTTAGAATAGGCTCAGGTAACTTTCACCTAAGGTCCCGAGTGGAAGATGATGGTAAAAAAATGGTAAAAAAATCCACAAAAAAGTTACACAGAAAAAAGTTTGGGATAAAAAACTGTTATGGCCCCCTGTTTCGCAAGCCCCTGGTTAAAATAATTATATGAAAATAACATATGAAGATGGGCCTTATTAAAAAGCCACTTTTAAAGGGGCTTAGCTTCCTTACGACGCATTTTTAGACATCTTTATAGGAACCTTTTGTCATATTTTCTGATGTAGAAGCACTCCTTAAAATTATCGACTCTATTAAAAATATACCATGTATTTACATAAAATTTAAATTATTCAAAATTATTAATTTATTCAAAACCAACTAATCCATTTTTGAAATTTATTTTAAGATTAAAATAAGCGTAGCGAGCGAGGGAAACAGAAATGCAAGGGACTAAAACAGCCAAGTTTAGTCCTGAGGTATATACACTATTTTTTGCAGGACCAAACATAATTTAGGTAGGTAGATAAAATTAAAATTAAAAACCACGCGTCTAAAATCGGTTGTTTTATTTTCGTAATTTAATCAATATGCCTGTAAATTGCGAAAAGTCAGTTTCATGGCTATGGCGATTTCAATTGTTTTTTAATATGGTTGACACAAACGTCAAAAAAATGGACGAAGATGATAAATTTTAAGTTATGTATAATTTGTTATAACAATGTTATTTTTAAAGGTTTTCTTTGTTAAAATCAAATAAATTGGTTTGAATCGCTAATTTATTACAAAACACCACCAAACCTAATTTTTGAAGCAGCAAAGCACATAGTAATTATAATATTTTAATATTATCAAGGTTGCCGTGATTTTTATTCCCTAGGGAGAAAAACGGCAAGTTTAGTCCCGAAAATGAAATCGTAAAATTAGGTTTTAGTCTTGGTCGTGCAAAAAATTATTTTGTAGTTCGTACTGGAACCACATGAAAATCTTTCTTTACCAACTTGTGGTATAAACCTTGAACCCAATCCATTTTTTTCATCTTCTTTTGATCTTCATTGTTGTTCTTGCATCCTTGTCCAACTGATTGGGCACCATATAATCAACAGATGAGGGTTCTGTTATTATGGTTCTAGGATGTACAGTGGACCAGTGGGTTGTTCAGAGCAGTGACCTCCAAAAGCCGGAGACTTAAAACCCTCTGCGACCGATTGGAACGTGAAACCAGTAGCGTAACCCAATATCTTAAATAAACAACCAAGAAAGTGGTTGGTACCCGTACTTACCTTTATAGACGGCCTTGATATAATAATTTGCTAAAGCACTTCAATTTTACGGGCAAACATATTAGTCTAAGAGCTGGTGACCATTTTTATTTCATTCAAATTAAGCTATTTGCAGGTCCTGGACCGGGTTCCTTTGGGTGCTAGAAGCTCGAAAAAAGGTGGTGAAATGGGGTCCCCGAAAATTATATTTTTTTCTATTTTGCGACTCTTATAAGTTCATAATCACACGCATTTTGCGTGTTCTTATATGCCCATAAGAGTTCTCTACTATTTTTTCTGTTGGGTTGGCAACATACAAAAGCCTATCTCTTGAAGTTTTGCGTGCAAATGTCAATGTCGATTTAAAGTTTAATTTTTTACAAAATTTTGTGTTTGGGTTATTTTTTTGCGGTGTTAAAATTGTGGACTGGTTAATTGCAGTGAAAAAAGAAGAGATAATAATAATAATAATATTTATTGCATAGAAATGACTGTAAAATATACCAAAATATCATTTGCTCTTAGAATTTTAAACATAGTGTAAACTGTAATGCAAACCCAAAACAAAAATCCCTAAATCAGTCATCAATTTAAATGTAAGTTTTTTAAATTTTAGAGCAAAATAAAAAAAATTGTATAAAGCACTCTTTTTATAACACGTTTTTAGAGCACTAGTACTTTAGAAAACTCGCCGCAAGCGGCTGGTTTTCTAAACTTGTACTCGTGCGCTAAAAACGTATGTTATGAAACTAGTACTTTAATATACCATTCACATTTCGTCGAACTTCGCCCTCTCCACTTTTTACACCTACCCTTTTGCCTTTACTGTTTTCTCCGAGTTTTAATAATCTTTGAAAATGTTGATTATCTTCTGCATTCATCATAATTATAGATTCTGTATGGTGGATTTTTCATGGTTGCTATTTCCTAAGAAAATAAATAATAAAGTCATTATAAAAATGTAAAATAAACAAGAAAAAAAAATATTTAAAGCGTAAAATGTTTAATTTGATATAATTTATGTCTGTAGGCTTACAGAGATCAGTGTAATAATAATAATAATAATATTAATAATAATAATAATAATAATAATAATAATAAAAGGTACCGATGATGATAGGCCAATAAGAGGTCTCTACTTTTTTTTCTTTTGGGTTTGGACTCTCATGACGTTTGCCGTGCAATTGTGAACGTCGGTTTAAAGTTTAATTTTCTACAAAATTTTGTGTTTTGGTTATGTTTTACCGTGTTAAAATTGTAGCTTGGTTACTTGCAGTGAAAAAGAGAAAAAATGACTATAAAATATATCAAAATAATATTCGTTCTTAGAATTTTAAACATGGCGAAAACTGTAATGCCAATTCGAAACAAGAATCCCTAAATCAGTCATCAATAAAGCATTCGTTTCATAACACGTGACTTATTTCGCACGAGCGAATGCAAGAAAGGTACTTCCCGACAAGTTATGTAAACTATCTTTCCTACGACCCCAACATAAATTAAATTATTTAAAATAAATATTATGAAAGCTTAAATTTAAATTGGTCAACTAAAACTTAATAAATTTAGAAATTTTCATTAAAGCTTTGAGTTTAGGGGCTGTCCATATATTACGTAACGCGCCTGGGGGGGGGTCAGAAAAATTGTTACAGTTTGTGACAGGGGGGAGGGAGGGTCTAGGTAAAGGTTACGTAACGGAATTTAATTAATTTAATGTTTATTTCCTAAGCTTGGCAGATGTATTTTTATTTCAACATAAATTACTATTTAGTGGCCCATAATTCCCCTTTTCAGACAAAAATTGACGAAATTATGCATTTTTAAATAATATTGTAATCAATTGAAAAATTGCGTTACGTAATATATGGACAGCCCCTTAAAGCCTAGTTCGAGTCTGCAAACCAGCAATTTAGTAAAATATTCACGAAGTGACTTTAAAAATAGATTCGCTAGAGCTTTAATGGGTTTTAATTAGAATTTTAAATAATTCCTGAAATCCAAGTAAGTACATTTATTTTTTATCAGTGAAATTCTCCGCAAAACAGGCTTTGCAAGTAAAAGCTGGATATGTAAATCGGATTTAATTAAAGTGATGGTTTGGGTGAATATCATAGCATAGAACCCATTGTGTTTTGAAATTTTTTGAATAACTATAAAATAACTATAAAAAAATAAAAAATATATAAAAAAAAACTGTACAACACAAAAAATTCGGCAGGGCCTCAGAGGAACAATTCATATTTGTTGTTAGTTCAAGTGAGTGAAGAATTGACAACAGCTGTTGTCTAGATGTTGTCTAGATGACTCCTAATTTGAATTTTGAAGTTAGGTATATCTATTGAAAGTAATAATTGTAACTGTATATAACCTCAAAATACAAACTAATTATTAAACGTCAAACGAAACAGTTATTTTATACATGTGAAATTACAAGCGCCTAAATGCAGCTCTCTGTTCAGGAGTTTGTTTTGGTTTTTTTTTTGGTTTGGTCTTTTGTTTTTTAATGAAGGGGCCTTGGTTTACGTTAACGTTGATTTGGCGTCTGTTTGGTTTTTCCTTTTTTTGTAAAAAAATGTTTTTTATATAAAATAACATATCGAAAAACGGTCAGCGCATGCGCGTACGTACGTACGTACGTACGTATCAAAACGTTGCATAAAGAGCTGCACATAGGCGCTCCTGTGAAATTAGCAACACAGGTATACCACGACAAAAAGGGCCTTCAAATGACCTTGAAGGGAATGTGAGTAAACTCAGACGAAATAAGATGACAGTCTCCTGTATAATTGGTATTTGGTGGCCTGTGCATTTTCTTCTCTATGTTATCCATGCTTAAAAGCATATAAAAGTATATAAACAGAGATTAATTACAGATTTAAGACATGCTTCGATCAGAATTATTCTTATTTTATGACTGGTATTTATGTGTGACATTATTTATTCTGTCATGAATTTGCAATTTCTTTAAAGTAATGTAATCAAACGGTTTTCTTGCAGATCCTTAAACTTTAATATCATGTACATGTATTTGAAGAAAATCTATATGTCGGTGACCTAAGGTCACCAAATAACAATGTTTGTAAAGGTACCATGTTTTGGTTTTCCCGAAACGCCCCTAGATAAATGATTTTCACAAAAAGATAATCTGTAATAATAAAAAGTCGGTTTGTCCCATGTCCGTCTGTGACCGCGATAACTCGAAAAAGCTTTAAGCTAAAGACTTAAAGCTTGTAACACAGATCGAAGGAGAAAAAAAAACGACAAAAATGTTTGCTATAACTGTTTTTTAATTTTTTTTTTTTTGTTTTTGATATGTAGCCATGAAGAATAATTAATTATAATTGTAAGATATCGCGGAATGAAGAAATAAAGAATCGCATGAGCGAAATTCCGAACGAGGCACTGGCCGATGCGCCTTTTAATTAAGTCATTATCACGCGTTCGTCTTTTGTTTGCACAACTAATCCAAAAAGTCAATATTTAACGGATCGGGATCCCCGGTAAATACAACTTGTTTGACTAAAAACAACAGTTCCTACTTACTTCACTAAACAAATAAGCTGTGAAAATTATTATGTTGCTTGGTATTCTATAATACACCTTTCTCAGTATACCGACGAGTTTTTCTTCAATTTTTTTATTTTCCTGGTGTATGTAGGTCGCGGATGCAAAGTTATGTACACTGTTTTTCCTACGACTCCAACAAAAATAAGCAAATTGAGCATCGGTTTTTGTTTCGGTCTTAATTTTTTTATTATTTACAATAGAAGAAAAATTAAAAACCACTCAAAAAGTAAAAGAAAATTATACAAAATATTTTGTTAATAATTTTTTCATGACCCCCCTCCGCCTGCCCAAAATATAATAAATTGTTTCTGGACATAATTTTTTTTATGAGAAAGTATTCTCGCTCGTTCGAGACGGCTGGTTTTGACATACCTTTGGGTACAAATAATTGTTTTTTGTAACGGCAACTTTACTGCAACCAAGGAACTAATAATTCTTTCCTCTAGAATAGGCATTTCATTAGTAAAAACTGACAAAAACGTAGCCAACATATACATTTGTCTGTCTTACTCGCACAGCTTTGTTCTAACAGAGACATCAATAACAGTTACTGGTAATTGTTATTGTTCAGGCCTGAATATACCTACTATTTTTTTACAAACAAACCGAGATGTTGGCGATACTTTATATTAACGGTATGCGTATTCTAGAGAGAAGAGTTGTTAGTTCGTTGACTGCAACAGGCTCATAAAATTCTTCTGAGAGTAAAGTTACGGAGAGTATCGTTCATTATTAATAACGAACGATATATTGTTGTAAATTTTTAATTTTTATGGCCCTTTATTTTATGACGTCATGGCTTACCTGATTTTCTTGACATATTTGCTTGTTAGTCTGAAGATTTGAAAGCGCTTCTGTTAAACTCGACGCCTTTCTGGGCGCCTTTTTGTTCGTTTTTTAAGGAAAAGAAAACAGACTAGTCACACTTTATAACTAGACCAATGGCGTACAGTCGAATAATTTAAAAACATTTTCGAATATAAATATCACGGTAATGACGATAAAATGACATGGTAATGATTATATTATTTATTGTTAGTTTTTTTACCGGGTTTATTTAAAATTTAATTTAGTAACGGCAGATATTTTTATTGTTCATTTACAACTATACTTAACAAAGATAAAACTGGTATAAAAAGAAATGTTACCTATTATAAATCTTAAAGAGATAAACATTCTTTTATTATGGCGTTTTTGAAATTCTGAACATTCTACTAAAAGTTCTTTCTTAACATCTTTGTTATATTTTCTTTCAAAACTAAAATGAAGACAGATGGGACTCAAAATTGGACACAATACCCTAAAGCTTATCCATCATTAGTGAGGTTTTAGTTTTATTATACAGTGCGGTCCAAAAGTCACCCCCCCCCTTTAACTTTTGAACGAGTTGAGATATCAACTTCAAATTTAGAACTCTTAAATAAGACAACTATCTTTTAACATATATTTGATATTTTCAGCTCTTAAAATGTGGTCAGAGGGGCATGAGGGGACATTTTTTAATTTTAAGAGCTGAAAATATCAAATATATGCTAAAAGATAGTTTAAGTTGTCTTATTTAAGAGTTCTAAATTTGAAGTCGATATCTCAACTCGTTCAAAAGTTAAAGGGAGGGGGTTGACTTTTGGACCGCACTGTATTATTCACAGGGCCTTCGCTAGAATAATATTATACGGTAGTTTCGAGTTTCCAGAAATTTTCAAAAATCGTCCTATGTCTGTCCGTCCAATGTCACGATTTTTGTAGACACGATAACTCAAGAACGAATAAGCCGATCGTATTGAAATTTTCAGGAAAGATCAAGTTCTACGAGGGAAAGGTCCCTATTGTTTTTGAAATTAATTCCCCCAAAAACAAAAAAATTATGGTGGTTGAACTTAAAAAAAAATAAATAAAAAAACTATCATCAAATGTTATTTTTTTTTTTTGATTAATTTATTTTTAGTAATTGGAAAAATGCAATATACCATTTACTGTGAATAATATATAATGGAATGCGTAGCATTACATATCTTCACGGCTTGTTTTTACCAAACCTGCAGAGCACTGAAGCAAATATAAATTTCGGCATTTTTGAAAAAAGATAATCTTCAAAAATGGGTATCATTAGTACTAATATAAGTATTATCTGTATTTTATTTTGGATCCTTGTGGTTTTGTTTATTTTAAAATAATCCATCTGTATTTGTTACAAACAATGTTTTTAAAAATATAATTTTTTTGAAAAGAAATTTCTTTGTTTTGTTAAAGGATAAACATGAAAATATATTTTAGTTCTTCTTATATTACGGTTTTCAATGACTTTACTCAGGTATCCAGAAAAATTTTAAAATGATATATTTAAAATATTTACAGTATTATTAATTTGAGCCATTTCGCCTCAATGATTATTTCTATCGATAAAAAATCTAAAACAGAAAATAAAATTAAAATGTTCTTATCAGGCGCACCTATTTCTAGATGCGCTGGTAAGGTATTGCGTTTAAAATAATACTTATCTGCTATATCATCTTTACCTAAAAAATATTATTAGTCAATACCTTACCAAACTTTAAAATTTTTGCCTAAATAAAGAATTTTTAATAAAATTCTTGATAAATCGTTAAAATAATTAAAAAAGAACGAAAAACTGAATAAAAGTTAACCTAACGTTTCGGGATCTAATCTGATCCCGTTTTCAAAGAAAATTATTAGTTTTTAAAAGAATTTGTGCAATATTTGGCTTTATCAATTGATAGTTTTTCGTTCTTTTTTAATTATTTTAACGATTTATCAAGAATTTTATTAAAAATTCTTTATTTAGGCAAAATTTTTAAACTTTGGTAAGGTATTGACTAATAATATTTTTTAGGTAAAGAAGATATAGCAGATAAGTATTATTTTAAACGCAATTCCTTACCAGCGCATCTAGAAATAGGTGCGCCTGATAAGAACATTTTAATTTTATTTTCTGTTTTAGATTTTTTATCGATATAAATAATCATTGAGGCGAAATGGCTCAAATTAATAATACTGTAAATGTATATACGCCTCAAATAAATTATAGATTCTATTTAAGAAGACATATATTTACATAATTGACAGCATTGGTAGTAAACATAATGCAGGTATATCATTTTACCCCTACGCATCATTTTAGGCCACCTTTTCTTACCTAAAAAACATTTCATATAATAAAGTTATTAAAAATCCTTCGAGATCCAAAGATTTAAATGGATCAAACCTGTTTTATTAATAGCCAACTTTGTCGTTGTTGTTTCGGTTTTTTGTATCTTACGCCCGAATAAACGCACATCATGCTAATAAACTTTATTAGATCAGTAGCGCACGCAGAAAATGTCATTGTAATTTTAATACTAAATTTTATTTGTAAATACATATTTGTTATTTATATCGCCACCATTGGCATTTAATACTTTACTTGTGATATTAAATACTGCAATGTGGGTATTGTATACAAAATGTTGTCATACTAACATAGAGACCGTGTTGGTACATTTGGATCCCCACGCAACATGTGTTTATTAATACTGGCATGTAAAAATTACTGTAACATTTGGTAAAGCATATCACACTAATAGTATGGTATACTTTGAGTTGTTGTTAAGTTGTATTACTGATCTAGTTTAAAGTGTGTTACAGTATTCAGAAAAATTAACAATCGGTAAATAATACCCAAGTTTTGATTAGTAATAATATAAAGTTTGCAACTACACACAATTACACACTGATAAAATAATCGAACCTTTTTTTACTTTTCTCTATTTTATTACTAATAAAAATGTTGGTATTATTTACCGATTGTTATTTTACTAAATACTGTAACATACTTTAAACTAGATCAATAACACAACAACTACAACTTAAATTATACCAAACTATACCTGTGATATAATTTACCAAATGTTACGGTATTACCATATCTTGATACAGAATTCCGCATGCAAGACGGTAAAAAGACGGTGTAAAAATGATACATATTTATTATAATAATACATATAGCACTAATGTACTTAAAATACAAAAACTAAATATTATCACTCAAACTTTAAAAAAATATTCATAATTGATATCACACAGGAAAAAAATACTAGGTACCTCTTTTTAAACTGAGTGTCACATATAACACGTATATTGTTTATGCACAGGTACACAAAATAGTACACACATTGGTGTTCTGTGAGTACACATTCCGCGTGAAAATGTATCATCGCCGATGGTTCATCGGCAAGATCACGCAAGAACAGGGCCGTAAGATTTTTTTTTTAATATCTATGTCAACAGTTTTTTTACTGATTACAATATTATTTAAATATGCATAGTTTCGTCAATTTTTGTGTGAAAAAGGGAATTATGGGCCACTAAATAGTAATTTATGTTGAAATAAAAATACATCTGCCAAGCTTAGGAAATAAACATTAAATTTATTAAATTCTGTTACGTAACGTTTACCTAGACCCCCCTCCCCCCTGTCACAAACCGTAACAATTTCTCTGACCCCCCCTAGGCGCGTTACGTAATATATGGACAGCCCCTAAAGCTCTTTTCGTAAATTAATCACCAAAAAAGTTAATTTTGTTTGAATCATGCGACGTCACTGTTTTATATCGGAAACATTCAGATATTATTTCTTAATCTCTTAAAAGAAACTGAATTCAAACTAATTGATCTGAAGTCGTTCTTAAATAAGAAAAAGTAAACAAGTAAATGAAAAAGTATAATAAAAATAACTAAATAAAAATTAAAAGATTAAAATCTTTTAAGATATAGAGCTTTTAAAGCTTAGCATTTTCCAACTAAAGAACATTTCTCATAGTTCTATTGGAATTCTTATACCTAGCTATATATCCAATAAAAAATGTATATTCTTGCATTGTATATTACATTTATTGCTTTTGCTTGATGAAGACATTAAATTTTACTTCAATAGCACCTTTTTAGTATGTCGGCTTTCACAAAGAGCTTTGATTTATATGAATTTCTTTCTCAGGAAAAAATGTCAATAATCTTGCACCTAACAATGTTCAAAGATTTTTTTACTAATGTGTCAGTTACATTTTGTAACAAAAAGTTGTTTGGTTTGAAGCCAAAGCCAGTATTTCCATTTCTCCATAGGAGCATTAATTTTAGGCAATAACTGATTTTTGGTCTGAGCTAATAGGTATTTAGAGACCGTCCATAAAATACGTCACACAAATTGACCAAAATTCGTACACTTCATACCCCGTTTCTCGCGTTATTAAATGATGTAGAGATATCATATTTTGGCTACCCCCCAATAGGGGGGGGTGTTAAGGGGGTACCAAAATATAAAATACCTACAGCCTTTAATAACGCGAGGAACGGGGTATGAAGTGTATGAATTTTGGTCAATTTGCGTGACGTATTTTATGGACGACCCCTTATGAAAAAATATGTAAAAAATAAATTTTAATTTAAATATCTTGGATCGCAGTGCATC
This sequence comes from Brachypterus glaber, assembly GCA_958510825.1. Classification (NCBI taxonomy): domain Eukaryota; kingdom Metazoa; phylum Arthropoda; class Insecta; order Coleoptera; family Kateretidae; genus Brachypterus; species Brachypterus glaber. The sequence goes on along the minus strand of OY294049.1, from coordinate 44,088,005 downwards.
AAATTTAAAGTGTAAGACACCCTTATTACACTTGTTTTTTTACTTACAATAAATTATTTAAGGTCCCCCAAACTATTTTTAACGGAATATTTGTTTTTTCTTTTAATTGATCAGTTTCTTTTTAGAGAAACACCTAGAGAAGCACCTCAATTTTCCCACTGCCTATATTTATAAATTATTTCGGGTATTTTAAGGCGGATACGCAATTCTTTAATACAATGAGCCATTCTGACATTGTTTGAGTAGGCAGACAACATAATTCGAAGTCGGCTTCGTCAAAAGGAAAGAACACTAAAGACCATAAAGAAATAGATTTGTACGTCATGCAAGGAATACTAAAGTGACGAAAAATCGTGTTTTGTTTGTCTCTTTGGTCGGCATTTGAAAAGTTTCGAAAATAATGGCGGAAGCAAAAGAGCTTTTATCCAAAAGCACAAATCTGGCATGTCAGGCTTTAAAGATTTGCTACCAGTGATAAAAAGATTAAAAGTTTTATACCGGGTAAATAAATCATTTTGACTAAAATTATAAAATAAATAAATAAATACAAATAAATGAGATAAACCAACAAAATAAGCTTTAGAAACGCAATTTTATAAAATTGTGCATACGAGGTTTAGATAATGACCAAAGAACTTTTACCTCAAGAAGTAATTTCAGACCAATGTTTATGAAGGTGTCATCTTTTTGTTTGTTTATTTACTAACAGAAACGCGATGCAGCTTTGTGGTGTAAAATGTAGATGTCGCTAGTCGACTTTCAGGCTACCTAGTAGCGATGTTGCGTAGTTTCCACCTTATCATGAATTCAAATCATTATACTTAAATTAAAAATGTAAAAAACTTTATTGTGTATACTATAATTATGTTTAATAATATAGTATATTTAAATCTATTAAAATTAAACTACTAGTTCATATAAAACTCATACAGAACTAATGTTTCTTAAAATTTAAAATAAAATATCCAAATTATATGTTTCCAGTCGGCATTTTACGACATTAGACTGTGAGTTTACACATTCTTTCTCTTTCTTTACGCGTACTAAGTGTAAACAATAGTCACTCCCCACCAGCCCCTCACCGTAGTTGGTTCACACTTCAAACAAAGCATACGGTAGAATTCATCATGTAAAAGTTCTTTGATAATGACACTAGATTAGTTAAATCTATGTCTTCCCAACAGGAATGGCGACCTGACATTTGACAATCGCATTGCCATGGATTGTTTTCTCACATAATCTACTGCTTTTAAGAATCTAGTGTCCTTGATGTAGGTACAAATATAATTCGGCCATCAGGTGCAGCACTCACGTATAGCTGAATTTTTTTAAATAAATTATCTAGTATCACAGAGCAACAAATTTAAAGAGTGATACGCCGTTTTGAAGGAAATTGTCGTATTTTTTAGATTAAATTAAATTAAAAATAAATTCTAAAGAAATACGCCTTAAATTAAAGATCTCAATTAGTGCCCAAAATAAAATAGACATTTGGTCCAATTAAATTGGTTTCAGATTATACTAAACTGCCCAGGTAGAGACAGGTACTTCTAGGGTAGGTACTAATTAGTTTGAACTTTTTTTTGACACCTTAATAACATTTTATTTTTAAATAATGTATACTCATCTCGTTTAGGTAATTATAGAAACACAATTATCTTCAGCTGCCTTCAGGCATTTTTTTAAAGACCTTCAGTAATAATCATTATAGTTTGAGATGTTTTCATCGTTCCTTCAAGTTCTAATGTTACTTAACCTTAGAAATACAGCAATATAATAACTTTCTTCATAATCGTAAAAGATTTTTTTTTTAATAAATAACAGATAATAAACAATAATTTAATAAACATTGTTTTCCCATATACCTAACATTTTTAAAGTAGGAGAAAGCATTTACAATTATGATTTTGCTTTCTTTTTTGCGGCGTCTTTGAGACCTAAAATGTTGTCTTAACTTTTTTTTTGTATTATATTTCAGACCTAATAATTCTACACCAAGTACTGACACTGACGAGTAAAAATGTCTAATTTAAAAAACAAGGCTCTGTTTTGCGCTGTTGCCAAACCGCAGTTGAGCGGCGTTGCCGATAAGCAATAAATTTTTGCGTTTTTTAGATGTTTAGGTGATAGGTCATAGAAATTGTGTACGCACATCGACGCAAAAAAATCAGTCGGCTGCGCCTCGTAAAAAAGCACTCTCGTGCACGCACTCGGTGCGTAATATACTATTTTTATGAAAAATCGAAAGGAACTTTACAATTATTATTTTGTCATTTGTTTATTACGCCATTAACTTTGGTTGTATGGTAGATTTTTCACAAAGAACGTAAAGAGAGAGAAAGAATGTGTAAACTCACAGTCTAATGTTGTAAAATGACTGACAGGGGGTACAGTGTTGCCGATTGGAAACATATACTTTGGATATTTGTAAATTTTAAGAAAAATTAGTTCTGTATGAGTTTTATATTACATGTTTATTTAACCTCGTACTATTATCATTAATTAAGCATCCCCTAAGTCCAGGACTTGTGTGGGCTAGTAGTAGAGGGCACCACCGGCTTATACTGACTTTCGAACCAGTTTCTAGGGAGTGTCCGTTTCACTTATCGCCTTCGACAAATTTCAATTATTAATTAACTGAAAAAGGCAAATCGGCGCCAGTAAGAATCGAACTCACGATAGTAGACTTGCTATGCATACGCGCTAGCCACTACGCTATGCCTCCCATATCATGAACTAGTAGTTTAATTTTAATAGATTTAAATATACTATATTATTAAACATAATTATAGTATACACTATAAAGTTTTTTACATTTTTAATTTATGTATAAATTATTTGAATTCATGATAAGGTGGAAACTACGCAACATCGCTACTAGGTAGCCTGAAAGTCGGCTAGCGACATCTACATTTTACACCACAAAGCTGTATCGCGTTTCTGTTAGTAAATAAACAAACAAAAAGATGACACCTTCATAAACATTGGTCTGAAATTACTTCTTGAGGTAAAAGTTCTTTGATTTTTCATCATCGCAAGTACTGCACGAACCGAGTTTAATCATAAGTTTTTAACTCAAGTTATGTCTCAATAAGCAGCGGTGCCTTTGATCATTCGAATCCGATTTGTCGACGTCATAATCGATACTAAAGATGGACTTTTTTAATTTGCCTCAGATCAGGGGCAAGCCTTAAAGATTTCTAATGCTTCGCATTCCAAAGTGTATACTCTTCACAGTATAAGTTTTTTTTAATTAATGTGGCTAAGAACTGACTTTTCTTATATTTCTAAGTATTATAAAAATTTTTTTGGAATTCTTAACAAATTGTTGTGAATTCTTAAGAATTCTTATAAATTCTTGTTAATTCTTATGAATTCTTAAGAATTCTTAAGAATTCATGTGAATTCTTAAGAATTCTTATAAATTCTTGTGAATTCTTATAAATTCTTGTGAATTCTTGTTGATTGTTAATTAATTCTTCGGAAAACTAAATTAATTTTTTAATTTTTTTAATGAATTTTGGTGAATTATTAAGAATTCTTTTGAATTCCTAATAGATTCCTGTGAAATCCGAGGAATTCTTTTCAACTATGAAGATTTTTTGTGAATTCCTAATAATTCTTAAGAATTTTATATTCATTATTGAGGATTCCTAATAAATTATTTTTATTCTTAATAAATTTTCGTGAATTCTTAATAAATTTTTCCCGAATTCTTATTGAATTATGGTGAATTCTTCATGAATTTTCATAAATTCTTAAGATTTGTTTGGATTTTTTTACAAATTTGTATGAATTTTTGTGAATTTTTCTGAACTGATTATGAAAACTTCCAAATTATTAAGTATTCTCGTAAACTTTTTATAAATCCATTATAAATGTTTGTAATTTTTTAAGAATTCTTGTGAATTGTTCATTCTTTTTAATTTTTGTGTTTTTTTTTTGTAAATATCCTATGAATTCAAGATTGTAATTTACTAAAAAAAAATTGTGAACTGAATTATTGGGAATTCTTGTAAAATTTTATAATTTTCTGTGAAATTTTAGCACAAAAAGTCCAAAATATTAGTTATAAATATCTAAGATTTTTATAATTCTAAATTATAATAATACTCTTCTAGATTTATCGATGTGGAGAGTGTCTAAAATGACATGTTGATTAAAATGAAGAAAAAAATTATTACGAGGTTGCATTTAACTTTCATCATGAAAGTCGATTAAATTTTTTTCGCAGGAAATTACATGTAATTGTAATTTTGTAAGCTATCAGCTTTTTTACGAAGCCTAATTAAACTTACTTTACAAGTATGTATGTATATAGAACGAGCAGGGCCGTAGCGACGAAGATATTGGGGGGAGATAAGGGAACGTTCAAGTATTACTTAACGCAAATTGTACCAAAATTCATACATTCATACCTCGGTTCTCGCGTTATTCAAGGCTGTAGGGATTTCATATTTTGGCTACCCGCCCTAATAGGGGGTGTGTTAGGGGGGCTAGCCAAAATATGAAATCTCTATAATCTATTATAAAGCGAGAACTGGGATATGAAGTGTATGAATTTTGGTACAATTTGCGTTACGTAATACTTGAACGTTCCCTAATGTCAAAAATTACAATTTTTTTAAGCCTAAACATATAAATTTTTTCCTCGAGAAAAAAGTTCCTCACCTTTTTGTGAAATATACAACTTTTGTATTTTGAATCTCCGCAATATACGACTTTTGTCTGAATCCCTGTAATATACAACTTTTTTGAATCCATGAAATATACAAATTTGTTTTAAATCAATGAAATACACAGCCTTTCAAGATGGGTGGGGGGGGGGCGCTTCCCCCCATAGCTACGGCCCTGAGAACGAGTTACCTAAAATCCGCATCAGGATGTCAGCGCACTAAAGCTGCTATCTGTCTGCTAAATACCACTGAATGGTGTAATTTAGCACGTTTTTGGCTTAATTATTAAAAAAAATCAAATAAATGCTTCATTTCAAGCACGGAAGGTATTTCTCTGTTTTTTTTTTTAAGATTTGACCACTTACCTTTAGGTAAAATTAAGTTTAAACGTTTTAAATCTGTCGTAAACTTTCTTTGGACATTTATATTTTTCAGACATCATAATACTATTTCATATTCCAAACACCTTTTCTCCGAATATAGGCACCTAATTAAAAAATAAAGTACTTTTCACAGAAACCATAAGCGTATAGTCATAATACTATGTGATAGGAATCTGATTATCAAGATATATTTTTTGAATTCAGGATGAGGTATACTTATTTAACAATGTCCTATTGGGCCCCACATCCATTCAGTATTTCGAAAAAATAAATTGAAAGAACCTGGCACACATATAGGGTGGTTTTTGGGCCTCAGTCAAACTGCCTCAAATTTTGATATTTTGTAATTTCGGGGGTAAACATAAAATTAGGAAAATTGCAGCCAAATGAAATGACCAGTTTCGGAGAAAAACGCTTTTAAAAATCTACTTTTATGACAAATTTTTTGACGTATATTAAGGTTATTTTTTACTTACGTAAATATTAACTTAATTAGCCTTATATTAGTTTTAAGTTTATTATACTCTATTAATTAAAGAACAGGCAAGATAAATATTACATAAAAGGCTTTATTATCATTTACTTACATGTGGTTCTATCAAAATTTTATAACTTTGTGAAACTTCAACATGCTGGCATTTTCCACGTGTTTGCTAATTATCTGCATATTTTCTGTTAGATTTTTGCTTGATTATGTTGAAACATGGTTTGGTACATCGACAAATATTTTATAATTATATATTTTAGATTTTCTTGATGTACCCCCCTATATGTGTGCCAGGTTCTTAGCTATTCTTTTTTATTTTACTTCCTTCTTAGGTACCTATTGAATAAAAATAAGATTTTATATTCAAATGTTTATTTTCTTTGCGTTGGGACGTACTAATCCAAGCTTTTAAGTAGAATTTTAAACACCACAAATAAGCTTTTTGTTACCTAATACGAATTATATCACGTATTATATAAAATACCATATCCCTTTAGATTTTACTAACTGGACACCTGTGTATTTTAAAGTTTAAACTAAATATAACGATACTTTAAAGCAGATGTGTATAAGCTTAGGGACTGTCCATATATTACGTAACGCGCCTAGGGGGCGGCCAGAGAAATTGTTACAGTTTGTGACAGGGGGGAGGGGGGGGCTAGGTAAACGTTACGTAACGGAATTTATCAAATTTAATGTTTATTTCCTAAGCTTGGCAGATGTATTTTTATTTTAACATAAATTACTATTTAGTGGCCCATAATTCCCCTTTTCACATAAAAATTGACGAAATCAGTAAAAAAACTGTTGAAATTTATATTAAAAAAAAAATTTAAGGCCCTGTTCTTGCGTGATCTTGCCGATGAATCATCGGCGATGATACATTTTCGCGCGGAATGTGTACTCACAGAACACCAATGTCTGTACTATTTTGTGTACCTGTGTATAAAAAATATACGTGTTATATGTGACACTCAGTGTAAAAAGAGGTACCTAGTATTTTTTCCCTGTGTGATATTGATTATGAATATTTTTTTTAAAGTTTGAGTGATTTTTTCGTGTAAATTTTTTTTAAGGTTATGTTATACTATATTTTAGGTTCATGTTTGTTTTGTCGAGAAAAACGAATCAATAGTTAAATTTATTGCGAAACAAAATTTTTATATTGTTACACTTTACACAGGGGCGGGGGTGTTGGTAAATGTGACAGTTCGTTACACAGGGGGGAGGGGGGGCACAATTTTTTGAAAAATTGCGTTACGTAATATATGGACAGCCCCTTATATAACCAACAATTTTCATAGTTTTTGTTGTTTTGTGCGCGTAGAGACAGAGTTTTCTCCACTTTTCGGTTGTTGGTTTAGCCCGAAAAAATTTCTATGTATAAAAGTAACTTTAAACGACAAAGATGTAAAATACAATTTTAACTTTCAACGAAAACTAACAAAGCACGCAGAGTAGAATTTTTCCACGTCAAAGGGTACAGCACGTTAATGACTATTATTTATGTCTCTATCCTCTTATCGATACCTATGGCGTAGTCACGATCATGGAAATCACACATTATTCTATGTATTCAAAGATATATGGTTGTATATATCGGTTCTGTAATACACTAAAAAGCAAAACATTAAGAATCTTAAACTTTTGCAGCTACATTTGCTGATTCAACACATCTGCTGCAAACAATTTAACATTTTTTAGAAAAATACTATTTTTTTTCTTGGTTTGGACTTTTAAGAAGTTGTTTTTTAAGGTCTGGGTATTTTTTCAAGTGGACTGAAGTGTAGTTGCAGCAATCATCGGTAACCTATTTCATAAAAAATATTACATTTTACAATGGAATACAAGTAGATCTACTTGTCTATAGACCAGTAAGAAAAAGAGTTTTCTCAAAAAAAATGCAGTTTTATTCCAAAAGAATCCCTTCAAACTTTGGACTTTGATGTAAAATTTACCTTGTTGAGCTTGGTTTGAAGAAAATTTGCTCTCAAGAAGCTACCATTTCTTTTAAATCACAGCAAATCTTGTTGGAAACGCAAAAAGTCCAAACCTAACTGAGAAAATAAATGTAAGGGTATTTGAGGAAAAAAATTAAAAATATATGAAGAAAAACTTGTTTCATTTCAAAATCTGAGAACTTCTGGGAAGCCCTGTTTATCCCTTTTTTTGGACCGAGGGAAATCTTGCTTTAAATCAGAACTCTCTTGGAATAAAGCTTCTAGTTTATAATAGTAGATTCTATAACTAGTATGGAATAGACAATATTCCGCGAGAGCGGAAAGTATGTCATACGAGCCAGCAGGCGAGTATGACGGTCCCGCGAGTGCGGAATGACTATTCCATACGTGTTTTAGACTATACTTTTTCTTCGACTGCAAATATGAAACACTGTATGGCTTTAAACTGCGGACAAGGTTAAAAACAATGTTTTTGTGACTCGACATTGTAAATGCAACAAAACACATATTTTTAAATAAAGTAATTAATGTTATTTAATAATTTTATCAAATCAGTAATTTAAAAATTTTTATTTAATTTTAGCACATATTTATAAATTATAATGCAAAAATTGAAGGTTAGTCAGATTGTTGTGACAGATATCAGGTTTAAATATTTAGAAATAGATGGAGCAGTTTTAATTTTTTGAACTAAATTGATAAAAAACTGGTCAAATATTAATAAAAACTAATAAACTTTATGTAATTTTAACGCAAAACTTTAAATTGCATTAAATTATTTAATATTTCATGGTAAAATGTATATATTTTTGCTAATTTTGCTACAGTTTTCTTTACTTTACTAACACTTGATACGGAATATTCATACCGTATCTAGAGCTAGAATGGATTCATTCTGTGTTTGAAAAGTGTGTGTATTTGCTTACATTCTAAAGCAGTCGTAGAAAAAAAGTTTTTTCAAAATCTGAAAACTTCTGGGAAGCCCTGCTTATCCTTTTTTTTTTGGACCGAGGGAAATCTTGCTTTAAATCAGAACTCTCTTGGAATAAAGCTTCTAGTTTATAAAATAAAAACTAGACTGTCTAGAATTACAACTGCTTTTCTTCAGATAGTATCCAGCTATGCAATAATGTTTCAGGGTATTGTGTACAATGTAAATTTAATGTGTACTTCAGGTACTTCAGGTTTTTTGTCGAGCACTGTATTTAAACCGATTATAATTTATTCTTGTAGACAAAGAAAATATCTTCATCTAGAGTGTCTGTTGCCCCGCCCGCTTGTTTCTAGAAGTGCAGATCCAAACACTGCAGTTGCTTTGTGGTCTGCCGCCACCATATATTATCGGCCAATTCTTTTCAGAATAAAGTTTTTGCGGCTTGGTGAGCCTTGTTTATTAAGAAATTAATGCATTTCGAGGTTGCAACCGGTTGCAGAATTTCAGATGGAGCAGTAAGAAACCAAGAAATTAATTTGGCCTGAATTTTGTTGGTAATGCTGCCAAAAAACAAATTCTGCAAACAATTGTATAGGGTTGCCTGATCCACTGATTTACAATACATAACAGAACATATTTTCTATTAGAAAAGTTTTAACCAACTAAAAATCAATAAATTTACTAATTTTTGAAATGTTTACAATTTTAGATGTAAATAATTACATTTTTTATGGCCATAATGTCGAATATATGAAACCAATTAGTTCTAAACTAAAGACAAAAAAAACCTTTTTAGATTTCAACCGTCAAAAAAATATTTAAAACTTCGCGACTATGTCATGGGACATCGCATGCGATACTACTATATTTTGTCATACCCGCTTATATTCTGCGCGCAGGGTATGGCAAAATATAGTAAAACAGTATATCTAATAGATATTATCCAATACATACAGATAATGAGACAATTACCAGCTTTATTTTAAATAGATAAACTCGATAATAACCCCGCGTGGCTTTTACTTTATCGAGTGGATAATTATTTATTTTACCCCCTCAACTGTCACTTGTCAAATTATTTTCTTCTAAATGTCATTAAAATTTTTAATAAAAATATGAATTCCTAAGCTATTTATTGGATAAAACCTTGTATGGCACTCATGGGTAAACCAATATTGCCCTCTCGAAAATTAACCTGCTTGGCTGACGCCTCGCAGTTAATTTTCTCGTGGATAATATCTTACTTTACCCACTAGTACCATAAATAACTATTATCTATCCTATGCTATTTGTAGACCTTGAATAATATTATGTCTTTTAGTTTTTGAGTAATTGGCCCTGAGAGTTTTAACTGTATATCTATTACTATTTGATACTATTACTATTACTGTTACTATTACTATTACTATCCTAAATTTCAAAGATATCTATCCAGGAGTAAGTGGCCATCTCGGCAAAAAAGAAATCTATATTTTTTCTCATTCAGAGCCGATTTTATTGAAATTTGGTGAAGTCTAGGGATAGGCCTTTGAGGATCACTTGGATTTGATATTTACATTTTTAGATTAAATTTTAAATAAAATAAATAAATTATTTTCTGAAGTGTCCAGTTCATAGACAAGGAAAGACCTCCAAAGCCGTTGCGAGATACTGTGATAAATGTGCCTAGCGCATCTGAGATAAACTTGCACATGCGCACTACTATTCTTGTTTTTGACGAGTATTTTTAACCTTAATTTGTGTGTCAAATAAAAATTGTAAAAAATTCAACAAAAAATATCTACGAAGAAACGTCGAAATAGTTTTTTAAAATTATTTTATAATAATTTTTCGAGGTGTGTGAGTTTCGGGATTTTGTACACCTACTTTGAGTACACCAGGGATTGACCCTTTGCTCTTCATAAAGCAACAATACAGGTTAGGTTTAAAGTTATAAACAAATGCAGCAAAAAAACAATTAAAACACAGTAGAAGTCGAAAAATGAACAGAAACAAACGACGATCTGACAGTACTGACAGTATAAACAAACTACTAATAATTCGTCACCCCAGTATTGGTTTGCCATATCTCTATTTTTGGACATTTTAAGATTTTTACTGGGGGATTTTTGGAGATAAGACAAATGAATACTGGGGTGATGAATTTTACGACCGACAGCATTTCACGGCTGATAGAGATGCGTACTGCGCAAGGTCAGATATATTGCGTTACGTCATTTCGCTGCCCCGTTTGTCACAAAATAATCTTGCGCAGGCTGTACTAATGGTTCTCTTTCCTTCTCTATGGTCCAGTTTTGTAGTATATTTTGACAGTGAACATTTGGCAGCCCTATAGGGAATTTTTAAATCAAAAAAGCCAAATTTCATGAAATTATGCTTGCGCAATAAAGAATTTTATTTCTCGGTAATTGGTATTCACGTTCGCTCTACAAAATTAAGTTATTATCTTCCAAGTACCGTACGGAAACGAGTTAAATTGGTCACGCACGAAAGGCTATTTCAGAGTACCTTCGATCTGAAAATCTTAAAAATTATAATTATCGTGTGACCAATGAACCAAAGAAAGAAGAAACATGTTAATTAGTTACCCATTGGCTGCGTTCAATGGAAACTGCAAAACTCATCGAAAGCTGTCAAATCAGTACTGAACGCTGTGATCTGTTTCGATTGACATATGTCGCATCAACCTTTTTAAGATAATTAGTTTTGATTGATTTTATAAAAGCGCGGAAATGTACTTTTTGTGAGTATTTTTGGACATAAAGGGGTATTTTAAACATGTTTTTTAATTAATTAATAAAACAGTTGTCAAGTCTTTCTTATAAAGCATGCAAGAACACATAGGTACATGTTTGTTTTACCTCGTACTATTCTACTTAATTAAGCATCCCCTAAGTCCAGGACTTGTGGGGCTAGTAGTAGAAGGAACCACCGGCTTTAATTGACTTTCGAACCAATTTATAGGGAGTGTCCGCTTCACTTACGCCTTCGCCAAATTTCAATTATTAATTAACTGAAAAAGGCAAATCGGCGCCGGTGAGAATCGAACACGCTATTTTGGGTAGTAAACTCGTCAGAACAAGTATCCTACTATAATTTAAGCCTAAATAAAGGCTTTAATGTTTTCTAATAATTTTTCTATACGCATTTAAAAAAGACTAAGAAAAATATTGTACAATATTTAAACGTGTTTTTCTTGAAAACTACTAAGAATTAACCTTTGCTTTAAACATATTTAGAATCAACATGGAAAATACTATAAAAATCATTAAACAGAATTTGCAAATTAATGATGTACTTGCCATGATATCTGCAGAAGAATATTTAACATCATTTACCAAGAACAAGTTTTTAGAATTTCACTGTCAATAGTTCTTTAATGTCAATACCATCCTCTACCATGATCCATGGTCAGGATTAGTTTTAAACCTATTCAGCGTGCCCAAATCTATAATAAATACATATTTTTACACCTGGCATCGTTAGCTCAAAATCGATCTAATTTTACCTACGAAAAAAAATATCTTTCCACGCCGTTTCTGTAATTTTAAAGGCCGGAATCGTATTCAGCATGTCCAAAACTATAGAAATTGATATGTTTCATACGTTTGCACAAATGGGCCAAAAACAGCCTATAACATTGTTCTTTAAATCTCAAAAGGAATTGGAGATATACTGTGACTATTTACTGATTATCAAACCTCGGAAAAGATCCAGTTTAAAATGTACTACAGCTTATCCTCACTTTTCTGCGAACGACTAACGAGTTTTTCGCCCGTGAGCTTATGAATTTAGGTCTATATGTCTATTTGTATGTAGTAGATTACTAGTCATACACTATTTGATAACTTACGGACTATGCTCATTATTATTTCAAAACACGTATCTTACACTTAAGATGGCGATAAAATTATACGTTATACAAGCTCATTTCACGAATCCAACCCCGAGCTGGTCTTAAATTCTACCTGTCAGCAATTACGGCCGATGATGCAGATAAAGCCATCATATTTTCAAACCAATTCCTTGTACAATTACACGCCTACAATAAGAAGAAAAATCTAGAGGGCGATAAAAATAATACCATAAAAATAGGTTGGATAACAATTAAATTACAATTTTCGAAAAAGGCTCATCTCGGTAAATTAAAATTTTTCAGGAGACACAAAAAAATGAATTTCTGTTGAACCATTTTACTTATTTGAGAAGTTTTTTTCTTAAATTACCGAACTCTGTGTGGGTTGTCATGTTTAAGAGCCCAGCAATATTTGCCAACATACGCTTTCTTGCATTTTGTTTTATAGCTTATAAATTGACTTGGTTAATGCTAAAATGCTCGCTTCATTGCCAGTGTTTTAGGCTAAAAACCTTTATGAAATATGAAATATGAAATAGTATAAATTAGCAACTTTAAGTGTATACAGAAAAAAATCCTGACGTGACCCGAAAAATCTGATTACAGATTCGAAATCTTCGACCCAAAATTAAATTGGTCTGATGCCAAATTTTTTTTTTTGTTGTACTGTGTTATAATTGTTGCTTAAACTTGGATCAGTTATTTGCTCTCCTTGTCAATACTGGTGTGGGTTTTTATAACATTTTCTAAAAAAAACATCTATCGACCCACTCTAATAAATAATTTTCGTGCCTTGTCTACCATCTACTCTACAACTATTTTAATAAAAACGCTTTTGTTAGCTGCTGACGATTATAAACTTGTAATGAGTATGCTCGTCACAGTGGCGAATCATTGAGGAGGTAATGGGGTAATTACCCCCCCCCCCAGGATAAAATAATTGTAAAATTTGTAGGAAAATGTTTTTTTTCCAAATACGCATTTTCATGATATAATCAGGGAGGTTGAAGCCTCCTTACCAGAAAAAGCAATAGGGGGCGCCAAAACGAGCTTTTTTTAAGGTATATATTGCGTTCAAGTGGACCATAGACCTTTAAATTCGTAAAATTTTTAGCCTGCGACGATATTTGGTAACAGTGGTAACAGTGGCAAATTATAGTGATTTAAGCTATAGATTATAAGGGACACAATAACTAATAATGTTAAAAATAAATTGGAAACGATTATAAATTTACAGAAATTTTATTATATTATAAAAATGATTAGCACGGACAATAATTAAATCTATTTAAGCTATAAATGCCATACTATTTGTTATATTTTATTATTCACTAAACAATTAAAGTATTTCATATAAATTTTTACACTGACTGCCATAATTGTAAGAGAAAGCCTTGTATTTATATAATAAGCGATTATAATTTGCTTGGTATGTGTGTTATAGCGCTCCTAGCTATAATTTTTTTTTTCCGTGTAGAGATTTCTTACATTTTTGTGAAAATTTGAATAATACAACTGTTTAAAAATTAAAATAGACCATCAAATTTGTAAAAAATTTCGCCTGTGGCACTGGGGCCTTCTACGTTTTATTTTTTATTTGAGACTGTATAACTTAAGCGTAAAATTTTTCGCCTGCAGCGCTATAGCTTTCTTGCATTTTTCTAAAATTTTCAGTAATAATTCTGTTTAAGAATTAAAACAAAATCGCCTGTGCCACTAGGTTTTTTTTTATACGTTTTTGTAGAACTTAAGAGTGAAATTCGTAAAAATTTTCGCCTGCGGCGCTAGAGTATCTTCTATTTTTGTGAGGTTTTAAATTTAATTAATTGTAATTTTAAAGACTTTATTAAAATTAAATATACCATCGAATTTGTAAAAATCTTCGCCTGCGGTGCTAGGGCTTTCTTACGTTATTTCTTAATTTAAGAATATAAAAGTTAAGTTTTTGGATTTTACCCCTCCCCCAGGACCACTTCCTGAATCCCGCCCCTGGCTCGTCATGACAGTAGTAACATTCTATAGCATTATCTCGATACAGATTAAACCATCTGCACTTTTTAATGGGTATTCCATTGTATTCCATGTTTTTAAAACAAAAAAAATATGCTCTGTAATGCTATCAAATGAAGTGTTACGTGGGATATCTAAAATCAATCAATTAAAAATTATTATTGTCGATTTTAATCTCCGGATATAGAAAAACAATGGAGATTGAAGATATATATATTTATGTATGATATATCTTCAATTTGATTTCATCTTATTTTACATCGTTGGTGGTTGAATATTGATACGAGTATATGCATATATGATTGATCGTATATGATCTTTGCTAATAAGTTTTATCTTTGGACTTTTTATATTTTTTTAAATTTTTTAATCCTGTTTATGGACTAACACTTTTAGTTGATGTGTTTTGGGAAGAGGGTTAAATTGATACTCAAACTATTTTTTTAAACTCGTGACGTTTCGGGGGTAGTTTACCTCGTCATCAGACAAAAATTTAAACCCAGTTTGAATACACGTTAGAGACATACAATATACACAATATAATAAACTAGAAATAGTTTGAGTACCAATTTAACCCTCTTCCCAAAAAACATCCACGAATATAAAAATAGGGATAAAAAACACTAAAATAAAACTTTTAATGACATTTTTTAAATTAAAAACTGGATTGTAGATAAATAAAATTAGGTTTGGATGCAAGAGAGTTAATCCTTATTTTAGGAGGCAGCTTTCTAGAAAATATAGATGCTGTTAAATTTAATTAATATAAAAAATATATATTAATATAAAATATACAGGTTAAAAAATAAAACCTTGAAAATCCAAGGAACTACTTTTAAAACTCTTCCATTCGCTTTATATTTGAACAAAATTATCAAGTTTATGTTTGGCAACTCTAAATGTGGCAGTTTTGTATTTTTTTGCTTATCTATTCAGGCTTAAAAGCAGGTGAAAAAGTGTGTTGGACGTCATGACGCGTTAGTTGAAAAAAAAAACATAATTAAAGAATTCTTACCCAAATGGTAAGGATTTTTTGTTAAACCATCTGGTCTCTTATTTTAATACCATTTCAGTCGTTTGATATTTTTAAAAATGTCTATATAAAGGCATGTGTAAACACAATGGCTAATTTCTATTCCATCAATCTATTTTCTAATCATCGTACAGAGTGATATTGGTAGACTGACAGTTTCGGGCTGCTGGCCCTCTTCAGTACCAAGAGTCAACTCTGCACGCTGATTAAGAAAACGTTTTTAGACTTTACTCGCAAAAGGAATATAGCCATTAGATTGATGTAGACTTGTGCGCCATCTATTTCTAGATGTAGACAACTACTCATACCTCTCCTAATCTGGAGACTTTGAATGGTAGCAAGTTGAAGACTTGTGTGTCTCAAGCACATAGTACCACTAACGGGTGGTTAGACGTAAAATTAGTAAGGACAGAAATTTTTAATTTTAAACAAAATTATAAAAATATTAATTTATTATTCCATCAATCTATTTTCTAATCATCGTACAGAGTGATATTGGTAGACTGACAGTTTCGGGCTGCTGGCCCTCTTCAGTACCAAGAGTCAACTCTGCACGCTGATTAAGAAAACGTTTTTAGACTTTACTCGCAAAAGGAATATAGCCATTAGATTGATGTAGACTTGTGCGCCATCTATTTCTAGATGTAGACAACTACTCATACCTCTCCTAATCTGGAGACTTTGAATGGTAGCAAGTTGAAGACTTGTGTGTCTCAAGCACATAGTACCACTAACGGGTGGTTAGACGTAAAATTAGTAAGGACAGAAATTTTTAATTTTAAACAAAATTATAAAAATATTAATTTATTATTCCATCAATCTATTTTCTAATCATCGTACAGAGTGATATTGGTAGACTGACAGTTTCGGGCTGCTGGCCCTCTTCAGTACCAAGAGTCAACTCTGCACGCTGATTAAGAAAACGTTTTTAGACTTTACTCGCAAAAGGAATATAGCCATTAGATTGATGTAGACTTGTGCGCCATCTATTTCTAGATGTAGACAACTACTCATACCTCTCCTAATCTGGAGACTTTGAATGGTAGCAAGTTGAAGACTTGTGTGTCTCAAGCACATAGTACCACTAACGGGTGGTTAGACGTAAAATTAGTAAGGACAGAAATTTTTAATTTTAAACAAAATTATAAAAATATTAATTTATTATTCCATCAATCTATTTTCTAATCATCGTACAGAGTGATATTGGTAGACTGACAGTTTCGGGCTGCTGGCCCTCTTCAGTACCAAGAGTCAACTCTGCACGCTGATTAAGAAAACGTTTTTAGACTTTACTCGCAAAAGGAATATAGCCATTAGATTGATGTAGACTTGTGCGCCATCTATTTCTAGATGTAGACAACTACTCATACCTCTCCTAATCTGGAGACTTTGAATGGTAGCAAGTTGAAGACTTGTGTGTCTCAAGCACATAGTACCACTAACGGGTGGTTAGACGTAAAATTAGTAAGGACAGAAATTTTTAATTTTAAACAAAATTATAAAAATATTAATTTATTATTCCATCAATCTATTTTCTAATCATCGTACAGAGTGATATTGGTAGACTGACAGTTTCGGGCTGCTGGCCCTCTTCAGTACCAAGAGTCAACTCTGCACGCTGATTAAGAAAACGTTTTTAGACTTTACTCGCAAAAGGAATATAGCCATTAGATTGATGTAGACTTGTGCGCCATCTATTTCTAGATGTAGACAACTACTCATACCTCTCCTAATCTGGAGACTTTGAATGGTAGCACAAGTTTAATTTAAGGATCTTCTGCTATATTTTTCCTGAAAATTTAAAATCAGTTGAATTGTGTACGCAAAAAACGTGACATCGCACAGACGGAAATATTAATTATTTTTCATGAAAGACATTTGTATTCTAGATTTTTTTGTCTAGGACGTTTTCTGGCGATTTTAGAAAACAATGTTACTATATATAAAATATTTTACTATTCCTTAAAACGACTTTTGTTTGATTAACGCAGTCGTCCTTCCAAAGTGACTGATCGATTTCGTGCTTTTTAGCACTCTCCAGAGCCACATATCGGTAGTAAGGACAACTACGAAAATCAAATCCTTTCCATATATCTCTATATGGAGTTTAAAAATCGTTGTAAGGAATAGTAAAAACAGCTAGCGACATCTACTGCTAAAAGCAGAGACTGGATACTGGAGACTGTTACTATACTTTTTAGCGAGTTAATGCGTTCTAAGACTATAATAAGGATTTAAGAACTGAGATTTTTTGTTCTTTTAGTTTTTAACTAATTAATTTTTGACATTCCAATATATAGGTTAACTCATTTTGAGTGCAATAAAAATGTTTTTTCACTACCAGCCTAAAAGCACATCTTTATTACTGTTCTTTTCATTGGTAGAAATATTATTTCTCTACCTATGACGTCAGGGGTTCTAAAAATAAAGAAATTGCACCATGGTTAATAATGAATTTTTATTCAGCTGTTTTGACATATGACGTTTCACTTAATTATTAAATCACATTGCTATTTACTAGTGTCTTTAGGTACCAAATTTATTTATTGCATGATAAATTAAAAAATATTAACTAAATTAGTACCTATAAAACATGTTTTACAAAAAACACTTCGAAAAGTGAAAATCATTGGTCCATCATATTCAATCATAGATTATACAACCCATATATTACCGTAAGGATCATAGATTACTAGAGGCAATAGATTCTCCCTCACAGTTTTCGCCTGTCCCCTTATTTCTGGGGGAGTTCCAGAATCATCACTTTGCATTTCACTTTCCATTTTTATATATTTTATTACACTTAACACGGAAACACTTTCTAACTTAATAATTTTAGCAGATCAACAGAAGATTTCTGCCAGAAATGTCAAGTTATTCATTTGTTTTTTTAATGGCCGCGAATGGCCAGCGTGATATTTTAAATGTATAAGCTTTTTCATTAAATTTTAGTAAAATAAATAAATAAATAGCTAATTAATTGTACTGGTAGTGAAAAAAATACTATATTTTCCACGTGAGTGAAGATTTAACATTTTAGACCGCGTCTTGCGGGCTTCGCGCTGGCGCGCTCATCCCGCAATTTGACGCAGGTCAAAAATGTTAAACTTCTCTCACTTGGTAAATAATGTACTATTTCGGCCCATTTTTCTGTGAAAATGGGTTTAAATCATATCATTTTGTTCTTTATCCATTTACAAGATATCCAAATAATTATTTTCATAATTTTAAACACAGTGGGACACCAGAGGGTGGTAAATGAAGGTTGGGTTTGACTTTCTAATCTGTTTGGCCCATGCTACTTGGATTATATCGTTAGAACTGTTTACGATGTTGTTTTGTTTTTAATTTTAAAATTTTATGGCGTCTGTTGGATGGTTATATATATCAAAAAATCACCGCTGCTTTTATCAGTGATACCTAAAATTTTGGTTACTTAATCGAAGTTCGACAAACTTTGTTTACCAGACATAAAATTTCTGTTCTGTCTAAAAAATACTAGAAGTTAAAAAAAATACAATTTTGCTCTTCTACAGAGCAGTTTTCTTCAAAGATCAAATTTCACTATACGTCTTACAAACGACCAAGCATGTTACGTGATCATATGTCCTTCCCACTTTGCGGTTCATAATCATAGAGTGAGAGGGAGCGCACGATAGTACTGCCTTCCTAAGCTGAAAGATCCTATCTGTGTATGTTAAACCTATGTAGATAGGACCTTTCAGCTTAGCACGGCAGAGTAACGACTAACTTGGTTGCTTAAAAGATCTTTGCAAATGGGTAGGTTATGTGTTAACTCTTCATGCATATTTTTAGGAGGCAAGGGTTAGTAGGCTAGCGCCTCAGAATGACAAGCCGGCTAGCGTGAGTTCGATTCTCACTGGCGCCGATTTGGCTTTTTCAGTTAATTGATAATTGAAATTTGGCGAAGGCGATTAGTGAAGCGGACACTCCCTATAAACTGGTTCGAAAGTAAGTTAAAGCCGGTGGTTCCCTCTACTACTAGCCGACACAAGTCCTGGACTTAGGGAATGATTAATTAAGTAGAATATTATGAGGTTAAACATGTAATGTAATATTTGTAATAAGTATTCGCGATGTTAGTTCCTTTCCACTGTATCCTTTTTCCCTGGCCTACCCTACTACTAAACGCAATTTGTTCAAGTTATTTGAGTCAAGTATTTATGATTGTTAACGTACAACATTGTTGAGTAAATTGCGACAAAAAAACGAAACTAATTAGAAAAGAAAGAAAAAATCGTTCGTTTACGAGGAAAGGAAATGGTTGAAATTATTGGCTGTAGTAGTACTGCTGGCAAGATTCCCGAAGTCAGATCGTCGGTAGGATAGGGCTATGGGGCGTCTCCCACTGTACATAAAAACTGACAGATACGTCTTTATTGTAAGACTGGTTCTGTAAGATTTTAGAGATGTTCTAACAATTTAATTTAAAACTTTTAAATCTGTATCAATGTAAAATCTAATAATTTATTAATAAAAATCAATAAAACTTGACACCTTATATAAATTTGGACATTTTCGTTTGTCAATGTCAATGTCCATATATATTTTTTAAATAGTTTATAAATTCGAAATTTTCTGTGTTGTTTGTTGGAAAAGTGGAAAGGAAAGTTGTAGGCATGGGATGTTAGAAGCGAGGAATCTGAAGAAATGGAGCAGATGCGAGGAACTAAGTTGAAGGATAAAAATTGTTTAAACGTTGTTAGCTGTAGAAGAATCAAGAAATATTTTATTAGTTATTAATGTATTCATTGTAGAACAGAGTTTCATCGGCTATGCCGCTCACTTCTGTATATAATAATAATAATAATAATTTTCATAGGTTTTCATGTAAGGTAACGTTCAAGTATTACGTAACGCAAATTTTTATCATTTTGGTTTTCTGGGCTGTTACAAAAAAAATTTAAGTTAAACAAGTCTATTATATTATGCACAAAGAACTTTTACCTAAAGAAGGAGCATAATGAAATCTACCGTATGCTTTGTTTGAAGCGTGAACCAACTATGTTGAAGGGCTGGTGGGGAGTGACTATTGTTTACACTTAGTACGCGTAAAGAGAGAGAAAGAATGTGTAAACTCACCGTCTAATGTCGTAAAATGACTGACAGGGGTACAGTGTTGCCGATTACTTTGAATATTTTATTGTAAATTTTAAGAAACATTAGTTCTGTATGAGTTTTATATGAACTAGTAGTTCAATTTTAATAGATTTAAATATACTATATTATTAAACATAATTATAGTATACACAATAAAGTTTTTTACATTTTTAATTTAAGTATAATGATTTGAATTCATGATAAGGTGGAAACTACGCAACATCGCTACTAGGTAGCCTGAAAGTCGACTAGCGACATCTACATTTTACACCACAAAGCTGATCGCGTTTCTGTTAGTAAATAAACAAACAAAAAGGTGACACATTCATAAACATTGGTCTGAAATTACTTCTTAAGGTAACAGTTCTTTGATTAAGCATTAATACATCTATAAAATCCCAGGAACAACTTTTGTAGTTAAAGATCAGTGCTACAATTGACCATTGAAAAGATATTTTTGAACCAAGGTGTTGTTTAATCTAGATACATTGCCATGTATGTTATAAAGGAAGATTTAGATGTCCCGTTCACAAAATTTATACCCCATGCATGGGCATGCATACATGGTGCCTATATTGATTCTTATCCAAAATATACTTTATGTTTAAAACATGAAACCTGGATGCCCAGATGGCGTCAGCCATCAACTGTTTTTTCTTTCAGATTCTCTAGGAGTATACGGAAAAAAAATATAGCTAGGAGCCCTATAACACACATACCAAGCAAATTATAATCGCTTATTATATAAATACAAGGCTTTCTCTTACAATTATGGCAGTCAGTGTAAAAATTTATATGAAATACTTTAATTGTTTAGTGAATAATAAAATATAACAAATAGTATGGCATTTATAGCTTAAATAGATTTAATTATTGTCCGTGCTAATAATTTTTATAATATAATAAAATTTCTGTAAATTTATAATAGTGCCTGTAATAAATATAATCGTGTCTGTAATATATATAATCGTTTCCAATTTATTTTTAACATTATTAGTTATTGTGTCCCTTATAATCTATAGCTTAAATCACTATAATTTGCCACTGTTACCAAATATCTTATAATGTATAGCGCAGAGCCAACTAATTTCTTTCCGTGTACTGTCAGTGGATTCTTGAATGTTGTATTTAGGAATCCTAGCTGCATTTTATTTTTCCGTATCTTTTAGGCATTTTAACCGGGGTCAGGCTTAAGGCCTAGTAGTATTATACTATAATAGTAGTCCGATTTGCCTTTTTCAGTTAATTAATAATTGAAATTTGGCGAAGGCGTAAGTGAAGCGGACACACCCTATAAATTGGTTCGAAAGTCAATTAAAGCCGGTGGTTCCCTCTACTACTAGCCCACACAAGTCCTGGACTTAGGGGATGCTTAATTAAGTAGAATAGTACGAGGTTAAACAAAAATGTAAATGTAAGTATACTTAAAAAAATTAGGATGTGAATCACTATAGATATATTTATTTTAACGATCCATTTAACATTAACAGCACATTTAAAAATCCGAAGACATGTTCTCAGAACATTATCATTCTTTATTTTTCGTTTCTTCTTAGAAATAAAAATAAAGGCGCCAACGCAGCTGCTAATTAAGTTGTTACTTATCACTACATTATATTTTTTTGTTCGTTATGTTAGTGTCTGGTATTATTAGAAAACAATTTTAAGGAAACTTGTAGCTTCGAACAAACCTGTCCGTTTTATCTTTATCTAATAAATCTTTAAGAAAAAAATACTTAGACAAGGATACTAATTAGAGCGAGACTGTTTGTATGGAATCTTATTTTTAAATCAAACAGGTATATTTTTTAGATATTTTGGTTATTGTTATATTTTTTGAGACTCTTAACTAGAAGAGTAGATACCCTTTTTTTCTCTTAAACTGTGTGCTTTTAGTTTAAGAACATGAATCAATCACCAGACTATGTTTTTCTTACGTATTTTTTGACGCTGAAAACGAATTAAGCAGTGAAAGAGCTCGTTGACCCCCTAACTTTTTCAATAAACTGCTAAAAAGAAAACTGGATGAGCTAGCTCGACATCTTCAAAGTGCTCCAGCACACTCAGAAAATGTCTTTGTAATTTTAATACTAAATTTTATTTGTAAATACATATTTGTTATTTTATCTCCGGCATTGGTATTTATTACTTTACTTGTGATATTAAATACTGAAATGTGTGTATTGTATACAAAATGTTGTCATACTAACATAGAGACCGTGCTGGTACATTTAGATCCCCACGCAACATGTGTTTTAAATCTATATGCAACACAGAATTAAAGAGTTGTATCACAATAGCCCCTTACTGTATCAACAATAGCCCCAAACGTGGGGCTATTTTGATACAGCATTTTGTTTTATGGTCAACTATTGTTTTTCTTGTATTTTGCCCGCAAAACTGGTCAGAGAACCCCATTGCTTACAACAAGGAATTTTTTGAGATTTTTAAAAATAAAATTTATATATTTTTTTTTTGTAAAAGATTAAATTTTTGTATCATAATAGCCCCAGTTGACCCTACCCAAAAATACGTAAGAAAAATATAGTAATTGAATTTTTTTGTGGGCTGGTGTAATTTTGATAGACCAACATGGAAAAACTAAAGCTGACGGTTTAAAGCAGCCCCATGTGGTCAAGAATTCCTAAATTTAAAGTTTATAAACATCCAAATAAAAACAATTTAAAATATTTTTGATACCCTCATTAATCAAGTTTGTCAGTTTATATTTTTTAGTATGCAAATTAGAACAGCATCCAGATACTCAATTTATCAATCAAATAATAGACGTAGGTATTTTTTTATCAATTTAAAAACAAATCTTGGCATATGTCTTGGGATGTTAAACTTAAGGCCTCTCAAATTTGACATTCTATGGACGCAGGCCAGTAGATATGCAATGAATATTAATATAACTTCATCTCATTAAAATATCCTAGTTAGCTCTTATAATTACACAGGTTTACAAAAAAAAAGTCAGGACTATTTGACCGGACCATGGTATTCCTAGGTATTTTGGCGCCCTGAATCAGATCCCAGGGTCAGTTTTGCCCCATCACGTCAGGAAAACGAGATTTCAAGGTAATTTGGAGGTCAAAATGGTGATTTTTTGGGAGCGGCCCGGGACAACATCTCAACGTTCAGAAAGTATTCAAGACCTACACAGTTACCCGTGAAGTTAACAGGTCGCTTGAGATATTGTCGTATTGTCGCGGGGCCGTTTCCAAAAAATCACCATTTTGACCTCAAATGACCTTGAAATCTCGTTTTTCTGACGTGGTGGGGCAAAAGTGACCCCGGGATCTGATTCAGGGCGCCAAAATACCTAGGAATACCATAGTCCGGTCAAATAGTCCTGACTTTTTTTTTTTGTAAACCTGTGTTATCATTTCTTAAAAAAGTCGGAGAGCTGTGACCATTTTCATTACATCATTTTCTCCCGGCTGTATTTTATATACAGGGTGATCAATAATTGGCATGCCAAAATTTAAGAGGTGATTCTACATCCAAAAATATCAAAAAAAGTTCCTATAAAGGTTGGTCCGGAAATGAGCCCTAAGGGAGCTACGGTCCTTTAAAATTGTAATAAAAATAAAAATTTTATTAATAACTCTGGTACCCCTTAGGCTAGAGCGATGAGCTTTTGCATGTATACTAGTATTAATAAGGACAATAAGTTTATGTTAATTTATTTTTTTGAATTTATCCAGAGGCGTGCCTAGACAGACAAAATATGTGAGGCTTAAGACATTTTTGCCCCAAACTTTTTTATGTGTAGTTTTTTTTTTGGAATTTTTGTAAAAAATATAGATTTCTTGAGTAAAAATACATAAAAAATGTCATATAGTGTAACACTGTAGTAGCAACCGTTCTCAAAAAAAAATGCAATTAAGAGAAAGTAACATAAAACTATTAGATGTCCAGGGAATATACTTTTTGGATATCCAGTATATCCAGTGGATAACCTGACAGTAAATATCCTATGGATATCCAAATGTCCGCATATGTCCAGGATATCAACTGGCCATCTATTTTTTAACCTCGCTAAAGAATATCCACTGGATATCCATTAGATATCCAGTTCATGAACTGGATATCTAACAGTTCTTATGTGCTGTCTGGGTATTCAAAAATTTTGGGGCCAAGGGGTAAAAACAATCTTTAAAAAGTGCATTTAAAATATGTTGCTTAAATTTTTAAGAAAATGAGTATTTATGAAATGCCGTTTTGATTAAATGAAAGTTTCTAGAATTGACAGATGTCAAATGAACTCTTTAATATGTTTTTATTAAAAACTTTTTAATATTAGTTCATCTCATATAATAAACTAATTAGCTTTAATTATTACTATTGCTTTTAATTAAATGATTATAATTATAATTAAATATATAATATTATGCAAAAAAGCGGTATCTTCTAAAGAAAAAACAACCTGGTGCTGAATTTACAATCTCATATAAAATAAGTGGTTTCGAGTAATTAATAAATTAAAAATTTGGTAACATCCAGTTTATGCTAATAAAAAAATACATAATAAGGGACCACACATTAACTTTTTAGAAACTTTATAAATTACGACGGGAAACGCAAAATTAGTTTCTGTGCTAATTGCAAAATTAATCAAGAATTAATAAAATAGCCATTTTTGAAGTTATGGCAAAATAGTATTTTCTATAACTAGTACGGAATGACTATTCCATACGTGTTGTAGACTATACTTTTTCTCCGACTGCAAATATGAAACACTGTATGGCTTTAAACTGCGGACATGGTTAAAAACAATGACTCGACATTGTAAATGCAACAAAACACATATTTTTAAATAAAGCAATTTGTTTTATTTAATAATTTTATCAAATCAGTAGTTAGAAAAGATTTTTATTTAATTTTAGCACATTTTTACAAATTATAATTCAAAAATTGACGGTTATGTCAGATTGTTGTGACCTATATCAGGTTTAAATATTTAACAATAGATGGAGTTTTAATTTTTTGAATTAAATTGATAAAAAATTGGTCAAATATTAAGAAAAACTAATAAACTTTATGTAATTTTAACGCAAGACTTTAAATTGCATTAAATTATTCAATATTTCATGGTAAAATATATATATATATATATATATATATATATATATATATATATATATATATATATATATATATTTGCTAATTTTGCTACAGTTTGCTTTACTTTTATAAACAAGAGATGCCACTACATGTGCTCATTCTAACACTTGATACGGAATATTCCGTACCGTATCTAGAGCTAGAATGGATTCATTCTGTGTTTGAAAAGTGTGTGTATTTGCTTACATTCTAAAGCAGTCGTAGAAAAAATATAGAACAAAATATTATACATATTCTAACGCAAAAATACATGTAAGACCTGATTAATGCTGTGTTAAGCACATTAAGTTTATACTTAGTTTATAAAAAAAAACTTCATATTTTCTCCATTTAACCATTTATTTACTATTAAGCACTTATGCGATAAAAAAAAAGAAAAAGTACTCGGCAGATTTTCCGGGATTCTTGCCCCTAGTCAATAACGCTAAAATTCTGATATCGTTAATAAGTGCTAGGATGTATTAAAAACTCTAAGTTGATTTTTTCTTATTGATATTTGGGACAAAACTTTCATAGTTTTTGGTCGAGACTGATGCCAAGAATTTCAGAAATATCTGTGTACCTATAGTATTTTACTCTATAATTACAAACTCATTTTTATTTATCGGAGTTTTATCAATTTCCTCTAAAATCCTTTCTTTCATCAGTGATCTATTTATTTCTGACTTTTCTTGAATCTTTGGTAGTACTTTTTTCGTTTTCTTGTAGACTTCTTCGTAATGTTTCATTATGTGTTTTCCGTGGGTTTTGGTCTTTTCTGCTAAATTCTTATCTTTTAGTTTAAATATGTTTTGATAATCGGTCCTGGAATTTGGAGACGCCATTTTATAAGATTTTTTACTTAAAATTTTTATTTATCGATGAAATGCATGAATGACAAAATTTAAATGACTTTACTTGTCAAGAACATCTGATTTTATAGTCTTTGCTTTTATTCTGTAGTAATATCATAAGTGCATGTTGAATTATCGATAATTTTAAAAAAAATTTGCTTGGAAATTGTTTGTGTGCATTTTTCGTGTTACAAAACAACGCTGTACTGGTACCAGCACAGTCATTTGATGTTTTGATTTCCGTCATTTAAAAAAAGTAAATTATTTACTTCTTTACTGTAAATATATTTTTAATAAAGTGTTTAAATTCGTTTTGAGTGGCCTGTTTTTAATACCAAGATTCAATCAAATAAATTAAAATTTATGAATATCAGTGATTTAAAGCTTTTAAGATGGAAATCTATCTATCTAATAGTAATTTTCTGATGATTTAAGTCATAAATAGAAAAACTATGCAAGGAGAGGGTCCACAACTGATTTTTTCAGGTGTGCCATGCTATCGAAAGTCCGTATATCGAAAATTCGATAGCGTCCCCAAAAACCCGCGAGTACCAAGTTTCAAGCAAATCCGAGCAAATTTAAAAAATCTAATATTAGATCCGCCATTTTGAACGCTAACTTTTACCTCGGATTCAGATTCAGCGACCCAAAATACGTAAGAATTGACTAGTCTGGTCTGCCCACACGAGAGTTTTTTTGTGTGCCGGTGTATTTGGATACCTCGACGATTACAAAATCTTAAAAATACCATAACTTTCGTTCCAGAGCATCTAGAGCAACGAACTAATAACTTCTTTCTAGAATACGCATACCGTTAAAATAAAGTATCGCCAACATCACGGTTTGTTTGTTTACAAATAGTAGGTATATTCAGGCCTGAACAATAACAGTTACCAGTAACTTGTATTGTTGTCTCTGTTAGAACAAAGATGTGCGAGTAAGACAGACCAATGTTTATGTTGCCGACGTTTTTGTCAGTTTCAACGAATGAAATGCCTTTTCTAGAGAGAAGAGTTATTAGTTCGTTGATCTAGAGACTTCTACCAGCTCTTAAATTAAAGGTCTTGAATAGTAATATGAAAAACTCTTAATAAATAAATGACTTACCTGGCGTATTCTCTCAGAAAGAGCGATATTCTCACAAATTTGAAAAAAAATGCTAAAAACTGCCCAAAATATCATGCTGAAAAATAGAATTTTATATGTATACGTGATTTTTGTTTTTTTTACATAGTATATATATACTTCAACTGAAAAAAAAGTCGAATTTTCGCGATATGCGGACTTTCGCCACCTGAAAAAATCAGTTGTGGTGCCTCTTCTTGAACAGTTTTTCTATTTATGGCACACCATCAGAAAATTACTATTAGAAGTGAATTAAAAAATAAATACCTTACTATACAGTTCTGTTTTATGTGAATCAACCGGTATACAAAGTCCACCAATAACTCTTAAAACGCAGAGCATTCAAATCTATAATTTACACGTGATTGGTTATTCATAGCCGGGATTTTATAGCTAAAAAAAGGCTGAACAGCCTCAAACCTGATTGGTCGTTTTACAGCGTCATATAATAATGCTGTAATCACCGGAAAGCATATATAAAAACAAGACTTGCACCTGCTGAACATGGTTGTTTCAGTAAGACCATGGACTTTTTAAGGAGTTTGAAAAGTTTTTTGAAAAGAAAATTGTTATTTTTTTTTTATTTATTTATTTTTTTTTTAAAGTTGTGTTATTTGGGAAAATGCAATATACATAATATATATATATAATATACTGTGAATAGTAGGTACAATGTGTTAACCGCTGGGGTGTTTTATCGAAGGACCTTTGTGACGTGAGGCAAAAGGGACTTACTTGTATCGTTCCAGGTGTCTTCTTGTACTTGGGCCCAAGATGGTGTTTCTCGGAGAAATGGCGTAAGCCATATTTGCAACTCGTTCTACGCGAAATGTTATTTATTGGATGTATTTACCATAGCGTGATTCATTACGAATAACTAATGTTATTTTTGTTCTTTGGAAGCGATAGTGGCATGAGTATCGCGCCCCTGACGAATTTAACGTATTGTCCGGACCGTGCTGTTTTACGAACTCATTGAATTACACTTAAATATCTCCTGACGCCAGCAACTTCAGGTAGTACGTCATGCGCATGAGACCTTATATTTGTCCGCATAAGGGACTTATCAATATCTACTATATACAGGATGAAAACCTCGATGAAAACTAAACATAATGTTATAGTAGTATAATAGAATGCTTAGAATTACATATCTTCACGGCTTGTTTTGTCTTTAAAACTCTAACTATGCAAGAAATTAAACAATACAAATACCTCATTATTATACATAACTGAGTTGGGCGGTCAAAATATGTTCAAGTAACCTGAAATTTGGTATGCAAGTATAGTTTTTCAATGGCGATTTCTCCCGTTAGATTAGACAGGGACAAAAGTTCTACCCAAAAAGGATAGAAGACATACATACACTCCCACTTCCACCCAACCAAACAAATTCTGTATTTGTTCTTTGTTGAACAAATACAATATTTACTTGGTCGGGTGAAAAGTGTAACTATATTATTATTATTTACTGGCGCCATCTAAATTTTAGTAGAATTATCTTATTCTACAG